>CM062817.1:2082166440-2082168760 GCA_031772625.1 Pinus tabuliformis
AGCAGGGGGTCCACCCGCAGGAGCCGGGTGGGAGGATATGTGGTGGGAGAAACTGTAAAGTTGTTAAAAGAATTAAATGCATTTTACGAATATGATATTATATTATTCGATGTATTAGGTGACGTGGTCTGTGGAGGTTTTGCCGCTCCATTGAACTATGCAGATTATTGTGTTATTATTACAGATAATGGATTCGATGCATTATTTGCAGCTAATCGTATTACTGCCTCTAAAGGGAAAAAGCTCGTACACATCCACTCCGATTAGCAGGCTTGGTGGGAAATCGTACATCTAGAAGAGATCTTATAAATAAATATGTAGAAGCCTGTCCAATGCCCGTAATAGAAGTATTACCTATTATTGAGGATATCCGAGTTTCCAGAGTAAAGGGTAAAACCTTATTTGAAATGGTTGATTTGAACCATCCCTTAACATATGTTTGTAATTATTATCTAGGCATAGCAGATCAAATATTGTCCCAACCAGAAGGTATTGTCCCAAAAGAGATTCCAGATCGGGAATTATTCAGTTTACTCTCTGATCTTTATCTAAATCCCATTGGTGGTGAGGACAGAAAAAAAATAATAAGGAAAATTTACTTGGGTTTACGAGGATTTAGAATCAACAATTTCTCCACTTCTCCACAATTTGTTGTCAATTTGTTGACAATTTTATTATTTCTTGTTATCATTCTTTTGTGTTACTAGTATTTTATTCATTATTTCTTTTCCTTATTTATCCTTAGCCTTTTATTCCCTCCCTATTATGTCGACAAAAATTTTTGAAACTATAACGCTTGAATGTGAAACGGGCAATTATCATAGCTTTGGTCCAATTAGCTGTGTATCCTGGTTGTATCAAAAGATTGAAGACAGTTTCTTTTTGGTAGTGGGCACAAAAACATGTGGTTATTTTCTCCAAAATGCACTTGGAGTTATGATTTTTGCAGAACCCCGCTATGCAATGGCAGAATTAGAAGAAGGAGATATATCGGCCCATTTGAACGATTATGAGGAATTGAAAACGCTTTGTATTCGGATAAGAAAAGATAGAGACCCCACGTCATCATATGGATAGGCACCTGTACTAACAGAAATAATAAAAATGGATTTGGAAGGTATGGCACCCAAATTGGAATATGAAATTGGAGTACCAATTCTAGTGGCAAGAGCAAATGGACTGGATTATGCTTTTACTCAGGGGAAGATACTGTCTTAGCTGTAATGGCACATCGTTGTCCAGACCAAGAATTACCCATTGGTGAATCAAAAGAAACTAAAACAAAATTATTCCCTTTTCCTCTTCTGAAGGAAAAGAATTTGGTGGAATATGCAAATCATCCTCCCTTAGTTTTTTTGGGTCTTTACCCTCGAATTTGTTTCTCAACTTGATACAGAATTAAGACGCCAATTCATCAAGGTATCAGGTTGGTTGCCCGCTCAGAGATATGCCGATCTTCCATCACTGGGTGATGGAGTTTATGTTTGTGGGGTTAACCCATTTCTTAGTCGTACAGCAACAACTTTGATAAGACGAAAAAAATGCGAATTAATCGTAGCTCCTTTTCCTATTGGTCCGGACGGAACGCGTGCTTGGATCGAAAGGATTTGTCCTGTATTTGGTATTGAGGCCCAGAGTCTGGAGGAAAGAGAGGAACGGATATGGGAGAGTTTAAAAGATTATCTTGATTTGGTACGCGGAAAATCTGTCTTTTTCATGGGAGATAATCTAATAGAAATATCTATAGCCAGATTCTTAATCAGATGTGGTATGATCGTTTATGAAATTGGTATTCCATATATGGATAAACGGTATCAAGCTGCTGAATTAGCGCTATTACAAAATACATGTATAAGAATGTGTATGCCCATACCACGAATTGTAGAGAAACCAGACAATTCGAATCAGATACGACGTATGCGCGAGCTACAACCCGACTTAGCCATCACCGGAATGGCTCATGCTAACCCGTTAGGGGCGAGAGGAATTGGTACTAAATGGTCAGTTGAATTTACTTTTGCCCAGATTCATGGATTTGCCAATGCGAGAGATGTACTCGAATTGGTTACCCGACCTCTACGACGTAACGAAAATTTAGATAACTTGGATCGGACCACCCTGGTTCGAAAGAACAACGAGTTATATACCAGTACTCCCTGTTAAATAAGATAACAAATAATATATATTAATAGCATATGCAATATCCAGATATTATAATATTTCTTATAAATCCAATTATGTTAAATCGAATATTTATTTATATAATATAAAAATTCTATTTCTATACTTAGAAATAATATATATGATTAAAATCATAAAT
>CM062818.1:0-72500 GCA_031772625.1 Pinus tabuliformis
AAATATGTCTAGCCAGTGAAAGGCAACTAAGAGTTTTTTCACTAAGCTTGGTGATGTGAGAAAGAGATATATCACTCAGGAGCAGATTCGAATTCCTGAATAATACTCACTGTGAAGTTTTAGTATGAAGGTGAAGCAATTAAGAATTACACTTTCATAACTAATACTAGAGGAAAACATTCATAACAGCATAGATTGATTTCAGGGTATTCAATGAACAAATCCTTAAACTATTCTTTTTCTGTGCTATTAAACTGTGAAATATAGAGCATGAATGGATTACGAAAGTATGAAATACATAACAAGAAAGTTCGAGAAACTTATTGTGCCATGAAATAAGTAGGAATCCTGTAGCAGTAAGCAATCACACCAAAACAAAACAATTTAGAAATTTTAGAAATTCCATCAGCTCCCTGTATTAAAAGTCTGAAATTTACAGCATAAGTTCTCTAGAAGAGAAAATCAACAACCCCAGCAAGCTTATGCGAGGGGATATATATAGAATCAATTTTTACAAAATATCTGAACACTGAGTCATTTGCTCAATAAAAGCATTCACCAACTTTCAGAATAGCAGATAAGAGAGTTATTGTTGTTCTAAATATACAATGAATACCCTTCAGTTCTGTCAGAAACCTTTTTGACTTTTGGAGGCCACTGAGTCGGTTGAGCGCTCTGCATTTATTCTGAATGATATGCCTTTAATGTTCTGTCGTGTTGTAGCTTTCTCGGCCCTGTCATCTGTACCTGTCAGTGTTTCTTTGGTGGCCAAATTGCTTTGCTGAGTTGGCTTAGCCCACTCTTTTACAATCATAGTGGATGTATCACCTGTCTGAACATGATGATTTGTATTTTGATGTAAAAATTTGATGAAAACCTGTTTGTTCACAGCAATGTCTATATCATGCTGGTCCACCATTCCTGTGTAGGCAACTGATGTCTCAAAATTGTGCCTAGTGTTTCATCTGCCTCAGTATATTTGTAGTAATTAGGAGGCGCTTCAAACAGATGTTTGATTTCATTCATGATAAAAAATAAATTTTCTATTTTCTCATAGAGGCTCTGCCCAGATCCAGGCCCTGTTTCCTCTGGGATACTTGATCCTGCAGTGATCTGATTTGTGGCAAATGTATTCACCCTTTTACCATAATTTTCATGGGACAGCAATCCGCCTGCACTGTTTAGTAGGCTGGGAAGTCCTCTGTTGTGCAATGCTGTGAATTTCTCAGCGAACTTGTTCACCTCTGTTTGCATTTCCTGGCACCTTCTATCCAATGTTTGTACCAGACTCCTCAATGTGAGGACCCTCTTTATCAGTAAGATGGTGTCAGTTCTATTGGTGATTCCTATTGCTGCCAGCTGAGGGCCTGTGCGGTTGTTCAGGACATTGATCATCCTATTGGCTATCTCAGGCATAGTGCCTAGAGATGCCCTTGCTCTCTGACTTTCCTTGTGTGCCCTGCCTATGAGGTCCATGTGCTCATGAATGGTTTCTATGTATTGCCATTGGTCTGTTATGGATTGACCAATATTGGCCCACAAGACCTTCTTGATCTCAGCCACCACTTTGTCAAGAGAGAGCTCTTTCTCCAGCTCTTTTATCTTCTTCTCAAGGGCTCTTACTTCCCTTGTTCTTTCAACTACAATTTGCTTATATTTATCATATTTTTCATTAACTGTGGCCAATTTTTCCTTGGCCTCATTTAGCTCTGCCATCTGGGCCTCTAGAACTTGAATCTCCTTCATCGTCTTCTGCATATCAAGGCTTGGAGCTTGTTCTGATGTTGTTTCTGGTGCTGATGTTGATGGACCTATTTCAGCTGTCTGTCCTGTGGGAGGAGTGATAATTTGAGGGGGCTCCTCAAGGTTGATCACTGGCTGAGGGGGTTGATATGTCTGGCCTCCTTCTTTCTGCTGCAGGGCTGCCTGTAATGCAGCCTTTGTTTCTACCAGTTTCCCTTCTGTTTGCACCAACTGTTTTTGTAGTGTTAGCAGCATGGCTGCTACATCTTGGTCCTTCCTCTGCTGGGCAACCTCTTCTGTTTGAGGGTGAAGGGTTGCTGGAATTTTTACCATTTTCCTCAAAGCCGCTATATATGCATCTCTTTCCTTTAGTAGTGCCTGTACAGCTTTGGGATCCTTTGGGTCATGCCCAAGCTCTATAATAATATCTTCCAAAGACCTGATCCTATTGTCTTTGGACTGAGAGGATGCCTTCTCTAACTCAAGTTGGGCAGTTGTGTTATGAAGACTATTTTGCAATTTGTGTGCCAAGAAGGTCTTGTCTGCAAGAGTTGAATAGACCATCTCACCCGTTTGCTTATGAAGCTATATCTGGTCCATTGGGTGGATATCTTTTGCAAGTACCTCCAGATTGGTTCTTATATAATCTGTAGCTGATTGTGGCTGCAGCATAGTAGGCATGAAATGACTCATAGTCATTTTCCCCTCTGTTATGTCATATGCTAACATAAGCCTCTACTGGTTTGTGGGAGCCATTTTAAGTAAGTGATTGTACAGTTGGAGCCTGACTGGCTCATTTCTCTTCTTGATGTCAATAAATTGCTGCTTTATGCCGGACTCTGCCCTCCTCTGCTGGCTTCAGGAGCTAACCTCTCCTCCCAGTGTTCTTTCTTGTTCCTGTTGAAAGGAACTGGCAGATGCTTCCATACTAGGGGGCCCATACCCAAGGATTGCCCGATAGGCATCTCCTCTTCAGAAAGAGGATTTAATCTCTACCTTTTCTCCCCTTGTTGATTTGTTGATGTAGTGAGCAGAGTTTCCTGCTCTCTATCCCTCTTTCTGGTTTTGTCTTCATTTAATGGGGTTTGGAGGACCGAGGCCTCCACTATCATTTCCTGCCTAGGAGGCACATTTTCTTGAGCCCGCTGCTCTGTAGATATGGGAGCTTCAGCCATTTTGTCTTGCTGTTTGGGTTGCTCCTTCTGTTGTTCTGCTGTAAGGGGTGGCTGCTCTTGTTCCATCTCTTTTTCTTTACCTTTGTTGGCAGCCTGAGGATTAGTTTGAGCTGCCTGCTGGGGGGCTGTAGAGGATGAGGCAGCTGCTCCAAGTTGCACTTGATGAGAAGAGGAAACCTGCGCACAAGTTTCCAAGTCAGCTTCTTTCTCAAGATTCTTTGCTTCTTTATGTAGTATTTCCTCTCTAGGACTTGCTTCTTCTAATGTGCCCTCTTTCCATCTTAACAGATTGGCATATTTTTCAATATGGGGCAGCCTGACATGATCATAGCTAGCCAATTTATACTTAACCCTTCTAAGGCTAATGAAATGATTTGGATCATAGGGTATCCAGAGGAAACTAGTTTGCAGTCCAAGGCGTTGCAGGATCTTGTCTGCTTCTTGCCATGCCTCTTCTCTTTTATTATAAATAAATGGGCCTAGCTGATTTCTGACCTTTAGTTGCGCCTTCTTGTTCTTGCTGTGGAAATGGACCATGTATGCATTTCCAAACTTCTTGAAATACTCTAAGGCAAAGAGTCTCATAGGGACATATCTTGGCAGCCTATATGGGGCTAATTCACAGCCATATATTCTGATCACTGTATGGTTTTGGTAAAAGTACCAATCCCCAATGTTGTAGGCCTTTGAGAGCTGGAGGATCCTTTGCATCTCATCTGTTAATCTTGGAGGAGGGGCACTCAGCAGCAAGGACATGGTTGGATGGATAAACTGGTCTATGAATTAATAGTAGTTGTATGGTGAAAAAGATATATGATGGAAAACTGAAGACCAAAACACTACAGACCTTGGGTTCCCTTGGGCATCAAGCTTTTTGAGAGTAATAGGGAAGCTATCAGGCTGATAGAATAGAAACAGGTGATAGATATAAGAAGTATACCTAAATATCCTTTCCCTCTCTAGATTCATCAATTGCTCATGAATCTTATTGGCAATGTAGGCAGCATAATCATAGTGAACAACAGGAGGCTTCCCAGGGGAGAAGATGGACAGCATGGCCATAATAGTTTCATCAGCATCCTCAGATGTCCTATAACCCAGGACATAACTGATCATATCCACAAGCATCCTGCCGAACTCATTGAAATATACATTTCCTATGGGAGGAGTCCTCACAGTTTCAAAGCCTGGTTGAACAAATAACTGATTGATCTTTAAGATTTGGGCACTAGACAGCTTGCCTCCTTTCTTTAGCAAGTCCATCATGGAGAGAGGAGTCAATGGCCTTGAAGTTTGAAAGTGTAGCATTTCATTTATGGCCTCAGGGGTGACATGGAACAAAATTGAGCCTGAGGAATTGAGGACAGCTCTCTGACAGGGGTCATAGTTGGCACTGCATCTGTGTATCAAGTCTGGGAGGATATTGACTTGAGGGAGATTGAAAATGGGCAAATTGGAGTCCCAAATCCCAAGGATATCATTCCCACTGAGATGTTTGGCTTTAAGGTCATTGAGTACATGAATGTGGTACTTACTATATTCTGGGATTCCCTCTGCCATTTGGTAGTCTCTGTCAGCCAAGGGCAACCACTCTAGCTCTCTTTGTGGGGCATTTAGAGGTGTCACATTCAATGCAACTGGTGTCTCCATGGTTTTGGTACTTTGAATTGTATTAGAACCTGTTTTTTTGGGCACAATGATACAGAGCAACGAATTCTGCAGAAGCAAGGCAATTTGCAGGGGAAACAGGGTGAATTATAGTGAAAACAAGTTGAAATCCTCCTGAGAAGGTCTAATGAGCAAATGCTGGGACTAAAAAGTTGTTTTCCTGGTGAACTTGTGCAGCAGAGGTTTCAGTTTGCGACTGCGCAAACAGGCTGTAAATTTGTGAAAATTCAGCTAAATGGGGACTGTTGTAGGTAAATTCGGCCTTACAGTGTGGAGGAAAAGCACAGGTTTATGGGGATTTCTAGAATTTACTCTGTTTTTCTTCTCTTCTTAGTTTCTTCTGTGATTTATTGTAAAAACCAGGCGTGGAGGGGATGATTTGATAAATACCTGGTGCAGACGGCCAATGGTGGCAATGCAGGTGAGTTGAGGGCACCCACGGTCTTTAAATCGATTTCTTTAGGGTGGCGGCGAAATGGTCGTAAATTACATGCAGAGAGAACATTAGAGTTTTGGTGAAAAAATGAGAAAAAACGCGAATTTTGGCGAAAATATGGACATTTTGGACCTTTGGCGCGTTTTTTGGATGACGTCAGCATGACGTCATCAGGTGGGGTCAGGTACAGAAGGGTGACGTGGCGACCTGTGAGTGGTCCGCGTGGATGGGGGACGTGGCGGACATGTCGGAGCAATGGCGGGTTGGGCGCTGACGCGACGCTGACGCGACGCTGACTTGGCATGACGTGGGCGTGGCGTGGGCATGACGTGGTGAGCGGAATTGGCAGAGCGGTAAACGATAATTTTGGACCACTTATTTTACGGGGGTGGTATTGGCAGGCGGCCTCCCGATATAACCTGGGAGCGACGCGTGGCACTGCCCTGACGTCACCCTCTGACATTTTTCGGGTGCTATTGTCTGGACATCGGGGGCGGCCCGATATTGATATGGGCCGTCGGATGGGAAAGCCCAGATCCGACGGCTGACGGGTTGTGAAAATGATAGGACGATACGGTGGGGAGGCGGAGAATAAATAATTGATTTTTATGGAAAAGTGCGCCTGGGCGGGACTTTGGAAATGAAAGAAAATATGGGTTTTTGCGGTGTTTTATAGGAAAAATGGGTTTTTGACATTAATTCACAAAATGGGGTTAGGGCTATAAATCAAGCAGATCTTGATTTAATCCCAAAACATTATATTAGTGTTGCTTTGTCTTTAGCGCGCTTACTTCTTTGCACTTTAACCCTTTAGGACTATTAGGCTATATTGCCTAAGGGAAAGGGAATATACATACTTTAGGGTTTTTATGCACAATAGTGATATAGCAATAGGGAAAGGGGAACATAGGGAATTAAGTGTAGATAGAGTTAGTAGTTAGTATTGGATGGAATATGAATGGGAAGTGATAGATACTAAGTTTTTAGGAAGCAACTTAGTTAGGGAGTAGATCAAAATGAAAAGACTTTTACACAGGAAATGTGGCTCTTTATGCAACATGGATCAATCCATGAGTTTGATTTATCTCATGAGCAAAGGTGGTATTGGGATGTTAGAAAAGAGTTTGATGGAGGATGCTTGGGAAGTTAGACATGCTTCATTTTGTTGCTGCAAAACTGCTGAATAGGAAGATCTGCACTGACACCATGTTTTTCCTTTGCTTAGGCCAGTGAAATGTAATAAATCATGCTTCTGCAACCCCATCTACCTACCCATTCTATTTCCTAGCATTTTTTTGTTACTTCAAGGAGGGTGCACTTAGACTTGCAAACCCTCATGTGCCTTTTCTTTTCCTTGGGCTTTTTCCTTTTGATTTTCTATCTAAGGCTAGCCTTATTACTTCCAAGGCCCCAGATTAAATAGTTGGGAACCTTCATTCTCTACCTAACTACTTTATCTGCCAATATTGAACAGTTTGGACAGATTTCTTTCTCTAATCTACAACAAAAATTGAAACATGGCATGACCCAGCTTAGACTGTTGGATCACCCATTCAGAAGTAAGACAGCATCAACCAACTACAGATAGGTGTTTTCCACACAAATATGAGATCTTTGCATCACCAAAGTAGATCATATTGGCACTTCCCCTGCTAATCATGAAAAATGAAACCTATTGGTATAGGTAGCTAACAAGGTCTTCTTGCCGCTCTGAATCATTCATATGATTCAGCTCCTCTATCTCTTCATTACTTTCAAAAAGTAATGGTCCATGTTCTGGTTCACATACCAAAACTTCAACACCTTCTCCATCATTTTCCTTTTGCTGTAGCTCTACTCTTTTGAGCTTCTATGTCTCCAATTTGACATCTATAATTTGTTCAAATTCCCTCAACTCCTTTATAAATTGCATATTTTCTTGTTGAATCCTCTTCTCTTGTGGCCTCTGCCACTTCACTTTCTTTCTCATGACATAACCATATTTCTGGTCCATCTCATTTCTCTACAACATTTCCATTAATATTTTAAGCTGAACTACCATCTCAACCATTTCTGTATCATATTTTTCATCACTCATTCTCATGCCATTTTCCTTCACATCTTTCTTCTTTTGTCCTCTGCTATGGTCTCTTTCAGAACCTCTGCTATGAATGTCACTACTCATCATCCTTCCCATATATATGAGTTCCTCACTCACTTTACTATGAGTTGAACAAGCCTTTGCAACAACAAGTTTTCCCTGCTGCCACTTACCTCACCAAGATTTCCTCTGGACTTGGTCTTTTAGCAAGTACTTGTCCTCTGTCTGGAACCTCCTTGACAATTTCTCTTTACTCCTTCTATGCTTCAACACATCTGCGCTTTAAGAACACAACTATCCTTTTTCTTCCAATCTTTAGCTGGAACATTTAGGTTCTGACCACCTCTTCGTTCACTTAGAAACTCTTACCAGCTTCCTTCATCCCTAAGAAATTCTACCCACATCCTCTGTGGAATTGCCTTTGTGAGCTGCAATAAAACCCTTGCAGTAACAAGTCCCCTTCTTGCTACATATGCCTCACTAATATTCTCTCTTCTAAGCCCAGTATGTTAGAATTTCTTTGATTCTTTCCTCTGGAACCAATTGAGCACTCCTTGCTTCTAGGTTGCTGCAATCTTGTCACCTTCTTATGGTGTTATCTATGCATCAATATAAAGACCACAAACTCTCCAATCTTCAAATCAAATTAAAATAAAAACATATCATCTCACCTTCAAGATATCTGTCTAATCTTGTCCCCCCATTCACCTACACTTTGAATGGACTATTCTTTTATCCAACCTTCAGCTGTATCTTCGAACTCTACCACTCTTCAAGAACTTGCAAAAGTCCCTCTTACGGTTTAATTACTATAATCCTACTCCAAATTTTCACTCATTCAATTTCTACTAATCATTAAACAAACTTGCATACCATCACCTGTCTTCAGGATCTCTCCACCCTTGCAAATCTATTCAAAAGATCTTTCATACTTCCACTGTGCAAATTTTCAACATTCAACTACTGTTAGTCAGATTTAGAATCTGATACTTTCTTTCAATCTCCCAACTTTATCTTGGTGAAGCGTAACTATCAGCAACAATTACTCCTTCATTGAGTTTTCTTTCACTGTTTCGTTCTTGCCCCGAGCTCTTCAAAAACATTTACCTATTCCTTTTACACACATAGTCCTCTTTCTACCCGCAGTAAACCTTTCCTTGCTTTGATAAAAAAATGATGCAGGAAAACCTGCCTAAAGGCAATTTCCCTAGTTTTCACAACAACCTCACATGAGCCTATGGGTTATGGCCCACCTATACAATTCGAAAGCATTTACATTGGTGGGTTTAAAAAAAACCTTACCAATCACCAAGCAGTGATATAACACATAATCCAAAAACTAAAATCGGTCCCACCTAAATGCATAAAACCAGACTCCAAATAAAATAAACTCGCATCCATACACTCCTCGGGTCCACTTAGCAATTGAACAGCAATTATTATTTGAACAACAACCGGTCCCATGTTGACTTTCTGTTTTTACACAAGCACTTCACTCTACGCCATTTATCTTACCATTCAATCCGATGGTTGATAGTCACCCGATCATTGCACATCACATATCGCAATTTCTCTTGGCCAGGGTTCATTCACTCATGAATGATGTGATGCGATATTAATCCAATGGTCAGCATCAACAGTGGTCCAATGGTTTGCGGCCCTTCCACTAACACACAGGATAAAAATAACTTAAGCCCCGCAGATGACTGTGATGTGAGCGGTTAAAAATGTGATCGGCGACTAGGATTTAGTATGGTGCTTCAAACCCGATCAAGACACCCGTAGAATTCTAACCTTTGTAGTTACGCATTTCACTTTGGCTTGTTTGAATTTTCCACCAAACTTGGCACTTCCACTAAATTTCCTTTTCACCTCCAGATCAACTTGATACCAAGTTCAACTCTGCCAACTCCTTTCTCCGCCTAGAAATAGTGTGTTGAGATTTCTCTGATTTATTTACTCTACCTTGCAACTATACCTCTATTTCTTTAACACCACTTCAAACTGGAATACATAATACTCTCTGTGTTATTTCCCTTCTTCTATATTTCGTAATTCGTTCTTTACTTGACTTGTACATACATCTATTAACTCTGATTGGAATCACACGGATTCTACCTAGACGGTAAGTCTTTTGTCACTCAGAAATACTTTCAAAAATTCAACTTGAATTCATTCATCATGGTTTATCACACAGAAACCATAAATTCCCAATTACGGATCACTCAACACATAAAAGGAATGGCACACATAGTCACAATTAATTCAATTTCATCATTCATTAAACAAATTTATAGATACAAATAAAAACATTTTTACAATATAGCTTTGGCTTGATCTGCCTTTACATGGTCTGTATCAATGGCCCTTTCTCATTTCAATGCCCGCAGGCTCACAATCGAACCTTCTTGTCTTCTAACTCTCTCTCTAACTCTCTTTTAAGCCTTCGAGGCTTACAAATTATACACAAAAGGATTTTGTTAACTAATTTTGGTTCAGATCCTAAATAATTTCACATGAATCCTAGATATCCTAATCTAATCCCTAAAATCATGAAACTAACTCTGAGTTCCTCCAACTCACACACTATTCTTGAAATATCTCTTAACAAGAATATTTCATTACAATATCCTCACTATTATACAACCCTCATAAAAACATAGGAAAATAAATAATTAATGACTCTTTAGGGAATCAGGTCCCTTGAAACACAAGACCCTATGCTTACTAAAATGCAATGGTTTTTCTGAGCAGGATGCTCCTGCATCAGATAGGAACATAAAGGACAAGGTTTTTTGAGAAAAGGATTGGGCTCTACTATATGACACTAGGTTCAAGGACTTCAAAGGAAAATGTATGACAAGGTGGTTAGGCCGATACCCGATAGAGAAATGCGATGAAAATGGAGTTTTTCAAATAAGGAACTTTGATGAGGAATGAATTCCCTTGCTTTTCAATGGCTACAAATTCATGTTTTACAGAAATCCTCTGTCCAAGGAAGAGTTCAACAGCACCATCAGCCAAGAGGTGAATGTGATTGGAAGTGTCCTAGCTTCCAAGTCACAACATTCTTAGATACTATTTTTGTTTGTGAAAAAAAAGAAATAAGAGGCCTGGATGAAAACCTCCATGAGGCATTTGAGTCCAACTCTTGGGTTGAAAACCTTCTTGACGCAACCCCGGAGTTAAAAAAAGAAAAAACAAAAGATCCCTGGGTAAAAACCTCCCTTGAGGCGCCAAGGAAAAGACAGGCAGGGTGAAAACCTCTCTTGAGGCAGCCTGTGTATCCCTAAAAAAAAAGAAAAAGAAAAGAAAAAAAAAGAAGAGAAAAAAAAGAAAAAACAAAGGAGAATACCATGACAGGGATCTACAACCTATCCATTAATATTTTTTGTCATTTTGCATGTTTAGAGGACACTAGAAAATTGCAGAGCTAGAGGGACAACATTCTCAAGTTCCATTCCACTTTTTTCCTCTATCCACTCCATAACATCCATTTCAACCATGCCCTTACCACTCTCACCCATCTCAGGGCTCAAATATCCATTTTTAGGCCCTCTCTAGTTTGTTATAGTATGTCCTATAATTTCTACAGGAAGATCCTGTAGCACTACAAGATGTTTTGAAATTCTATAGGAAAGTGATTTGAATTAGAAAAGCATCATACATGGTCTATCCAAGAATAATTAGAGTCATCACACCTTCATCCAATCACTCACCCATCCTCCATGCATCCTTGGTTAAAAAAAAAACACCATCTCTCAAAACCAACCCTAAGCTCTGTCTCATTCAAAAAACAAATTTAGAAAATAAGAAGTAGAGTACATTTCCTTTATTTCCACATCCCTTCACTACTCCACCAGGGCTCTAACATCATCCTTCAACCCCTATGCTCCTTCTCACCACTCCTATGAAGTAAAAGCCCTTGAAAAAGAAGAAAAAAAGGTTGCTACATGACCTCCTATAGCACCCTATGCCACTATTACAATAAGCTTGAACCTAGTTTTTCTTCCCATCAAAATTAAGGGGATGGTACCATCATCCTGAAGAGCCTTTCCATTCCACACAAGACTCAACAATAGCATCAACAACAACTGGGATATCAGAAAAGCACCTACACACATGAACAACACCAATAGCCAAATACATAGGAGCACAAAAGGTATACATAGGAAAAATGACAACAAGGTAACTCCCTGAGCAGTAGCACAAAAGGTCGAGCACTCCAACATGCATCAATTGAGCACAAGGTAGGCAAAAGTATGGTAACCTATCAGCTCCTCCCTACGTGTAAAATGATGAGAAATGTATGCATGTTGAGAAAAGGTATTTTTTATAAGCTGGAGGTGGCTAGTTAACTTGGTCACCCTCATCTAGTGAACAAAAGGTGATTTATCTAACATTTTGCAACGTAACAGTGTCATAACAGTGAAAATAAATTAGGAGCGAAGTCAAAATAAGTTAAGAGGGAGTGGATGTTAATTACGAGGGACATGAGAATGATCACTCCAGGTGGGCCAATGGTCCAAATGAGGAAAGCATGTACCACTGCCAACCTTCAAAATGCTCTGAGCCCTAGCCACAAATAGCATAAAGCTAAAACTTTCATGCATTTTACCTCATTTCAAAATCAGTTGAGGTAGGGCTAAGCTTGGGAAGCTATTGAGAGAGTCAAACCTTACTCTTTCATTCCTATAGGAAACATTTACAAGAAGTGTAGGGGGCTATAGGAAGTGCAAAAGGCTATAGGAAGCTATAGGAAGCACAAAAATTGCCACAAGAAGCTTCCAAGGGTGCAAGAACAATGCCCAGGGTTGATTTGGCATTCAATTGTCATTACACTAGGCCTTATAGTGAAAAGTAAGTGGCCCCTCTCATTCTCATGTCCATGATTTACATGCTGGTGCACCTTGAACTCTCTTAGTAATTACAATCATATTGTGGATTAAAAGAGTTATTTTAGCTATAAAATATAAGGGATATACATAATTGTCATCAACTAGAGGTTCCACCCCTCTGTTCCATTTGAATTCATATTGGGGCTATCATAGGAAGAAAACATCCTACAGCTAGTTGAAAATAGAGAAGAATATGGGAGGGGGATTCAATAGGAGAGAGCCTATAGATACTAAGATAATTCACCTTCATCCCCCTGTAGTAGACATTTTAAAGAGGCATCAATGGTTAGGTTTTTCTGAGATGCTAAAAGTTTATGATTATGATATCAGTTATGAGTTTTCGATGGCCCTAAACCCTTAGGAAAGAACCAATGCTACCACTGTGGTGAGTGGATTATCCATTACCATCAATCCTTAGCTAATTAGTAGGGTGACAACACATCCCCTAGGGGTCTAGTGGAGAAAAGAAGACAAGTCCAGCAGTGCCCTTGCTAAGAATAATTTCTTCACTGATGATGAGAAACCAATTTAAGATAAAAATGTATTTAGAAGAGAGAGAATCCCCTATCCCTAGGATGAGGTGGCCTACCACATCCTTAACTTCATATCTTGTGAAGGAAGACTGATTTTAGTCCATGGCTACTAGTTTAGACTACGTGAACTGAGATTTCGAGAAAGATTACCAATAGCCAAAGACTCAGTGTGCCTTATTTCCTCCTATAGTTTATTATGAACATGAGAAAGAAGGTGAAAGAGGGAAAGAAACAACACTTAGCACACCATGGCCTCATCAAAATAATAGTGGAATATGCTCTGTATAAATTAAGAGTTACTGTCCACTGGTCCACAATTTAGAGATATGGACAGAGAAGCCTTCCTTGAAATTCAAGTCCTTAGACTTGGTGAGACCACAGACTCTTGTGCTGAAGGAGAAGAAGCAAAGGGAGAGTAGGAAGGGGAGGAAGAGGCAGAAGAAGCAGAAGAGGAAGAAGCAGAATAAGACCAGGCAAAGGCAAAGAAAGCAGAGGAAACCACATAAAATGGAAGGGGTGGAGGAAGAACAAAAGGAAGGAAGAAGAGGAAAGGAAGCAATGGGAAGACATAGAGAAAAATCTAGGCTTCTATCCTCAGGAAGAGAAACCATATACAAAAGCTTGGGATGTCTTTTTTGGGAATATTTAGTTTTTCCACAAATGCCTAACCCTCTAGATCTAGTAGCTGATCTAGAAACAACAGTCGAAGCAGTCTTAATTTTTCCTATAGACAACAGATAAGATAAAGGACTGAGAACCTACTTATAACTTCTGCTTGTTCCTTATCTCCCTTGACTTATTTCGCTACTCCTTCTCGTACTTAAATCGCTTGAGAATTACCTGCACAACTTACAGAAAGAAAGAACCATCAAAGCATAATGATCTATTGTTCATAAACAACATAGAATCGAAAGTATGATATACACATGAATGCATTCAACATAAACACAATCGTAAGGGAAAAATCTCCAAAACTTTATTGATAAGAGGAAAGATTACAACCAATGCGAGTTCGATCCAGTGTCATCATTCTAATTCAATCCTTCTTCACCTCATTAAAAGTAAGACATTCCAACAATATCACAATACTTGCACTCAATACTAATCTCATACCACTAGCATCTCCTTGCAACTCAATATTTTTCAGCCCAGATCTCTTAAATGAGTGATCTATTTATAGATGAGTGAAGGAGGTTGTGTCATAAATGGTGATGATGAATGCATTTCTATTTTTAGAAATTAGTTCCATGAAAGAGGGGATAGGAGGTTGATGTTTCCTAATTCCCTTTGTCATCCAAGGGTGAACTCATAGGGCATGTGGCATTTGAGAAACTTCTAGAGGCTTCCAGTGGATAAGGAATCTTCAAACCCTCATGGAAATTCACCCAAGTTCACTCATAGCAGGCTAAGAGGGACTAAGTGAGATGCATAGCACTCAGTCAGTGTAGCTCTTGCAATGCATTGTAGCTTGATAGAAGGCTTCCTACATTGATCTCCTTAGGGGTACTTTTTGGATGCTTTCTGTGATGGAACTTCTTTGGGAGTAAGGCATTCTAATGACTAACCTATTTATGGCATGTAACGACTGTATTAGAGTTTGATGAACTCTAATAACATAGACCTATAAGTTAGGGTTGATATGCCAAAATGGATTTGTAACAGTTGCAATGAGGTCGTAAATATCTATGTCGGGTGAAATGATTTATCATGAGGATAGGATGTTTTGAAACAGAAGGTGACTTGCATCAATTACAATACAACACATCACGATAATTTGATTTTTTTTCATGAACTAGCTAAGGGAGGCATTCCCATGCTCAGCTTATAAACTTTCATTACATGTACATAAATCAGATAGTCGTCTACAGATATAGATTCGTGATCCATGATTAGGATGACCATCTATGTAAGGACCTTGTACATATGATTTGGTACTCCTAAATATATTACAACCTGGATGGATGAAACTAGATCTGGGGTCTTCAATCTCATTCAATCTTTACTCGATGTACAAGTCTAACAATGTGAATAAATGTTCTGAGGTCGAACATGGAGAGACATCGTCTGATTACCAACCAATGATGTAAGTTGTTAACAGACGCGAGAGGGATCACCTAAAATAATGATGACCCTAAAGGTACTACAGTAAATTTCGCATGGTGTGAATAAATGATTTGATGTCGAACACCATGCAAAATCTTTCAGTTGAAGGCCATTGATGTCAACCTGTCGCTGGAAGCGAGAAAATTTCCATTGATGTATGCAAGCTTCAAAGAATTGAAAGGTTGTTTCTAAGTCAACTTCTTAGATGATGAGCTGATGTCGAGAAGAAGTGACTCGTCACAGGAGGGCCTTGATGTATCCCACATCTATGACACGAAACGAAGTAAATGATTTTGGAGATGAGAATCGACTAAGGACACAAGGTTCAGGAATGGCGGTCAGGAAAATGAAGGTTTACAGTATTGCAACGGATGAAGTTTTAACTAGATGACTTCTCTTAAACATATCGGTGACACTGAGATGAATTGGTAGCGTTGACCCAAAACAAAAGTGATGGATGGTGTGATAGACCAATTCTATGGTAACCATCAAAATCAATGACCTAACCCAACTAGTTGCGGAGATGAAGTGGAAGTGTCATGTTCAAGAGCGACTCGTTACCATAATTTTTTTTTTATTTTTCCCATTTTCCTCAGTCATTGCTGAAGAATACCTCTTTATTTTAATCAAGTTTGAGGAGGATAACATATGCTTGTTCTATAATTTACCCTTCAAGAAAACCCATCGCTATTTGATGTTTTAACGAGTCTACAATGAAACTTGGCCTTGTCTAGATGGACAAGTTTGTCGCTATTTGATATTTTAAAAAGTTTAACAAAAAAGATAACTCAGTCCTTTTCATGTTTACAGAGCTTGAAAAGAGACGAAAAGAAAACTCTGTAAGTTCTTTTTCATAAAATAGTCCCTCAAGTCCAAAAAAGCATAAAATAATACAAGAGAGATATCATTTCCAATCCTTTAACGAGCTGGAATGGACAAGTGCTCGATAATATTTTCTTAATTAGAGAGTCTGAAAAGAGTTTAAAGAGGATTCTATGGTTTCTTTTCATTTTTATCAAAGCTCAAAAAAGAAACAAAAGTTTGCTTTTGTGGTCAAATATGCTTAATTCGCCATTTAGTATACCAAATTATGCTTCTAGTCATTCATCCTAATAAAATCCACCAAAGATGATTAAAAATACATGTTCATGGATAAAAATGAATAAAAAACCAACATTTACTTGATTTACATGTAAAAGGAAATATAAAAACAAGTTTGGTAATTCATTTTTGCCATTTGATTTGGAGCTCTGGACCAGTTTTTTACCCCAAAATTCACCAGTTGATTGCGAAGGATTTTGTGGATCATTTCACGTGTGGTCCAGACTAAGTAGGATCTATCCCAATGCTCTTTCATTCCATTCCATTCATTTTCAATTTTGAGCAAAAATTCTTGGTTTTTTAGGCCCCCAGGGTTTCATTTTGTGTTTTCTGGATCATCGCACCCTTCTTCTGTCGAAAGGTGCGATGCATTTCATGCACCTAAAAGGCAGCATGCAATGCATAGCACTGTCTCTAAATGGGGGGTGCGATGGGCGCAAAAACCAAAATTAAACAGCTATTTTCTCCCAAATTTTTAACTGTTTTTTTTCAAAAGTTGGATCCTAATTTGTCTAATGGTTGTGTTTCAAACATTCATCGGATCAGAATGGTCATTGAGTGGAGAGAACGAGAACATGAAGAACAAGACATGATTGCCCTAAATAATCAGGGCACAGTTGATGCTTTAAGAAATTGTGGGCTGCTGAAATACTTTCGTTTATCCAGCATGAGACAGCAAATTGAACTGTTACAGTATCTTGTTCGTTCATGGGATCCTACTGATCAGGTTTTCAACATCAGGGGCAAAACGATCCCCTTTACCACTGAGGATATTTACTTTCTGACGGGACTGTCGAGGCAGGGTGCCCCCATCTCATTATCAGGATTCACCCAAGGAGGTGAATCAGTGAGGGAGTATGTATGATAGTTCTGCTAGGCAGGATCTCAGCCCAGCAGAGATGGAAAGATCAAGATTCAAGATGTTAATGATTTTCCATTGAGAACAATCCTCTTCACCCTTGCCAAATTGGCTGGCAGTGCATCGTTACATTTGGCTAATAGGTCTTATATGCAGTATGCCTTAGAATGCCTAGAACCAAAGGTATTTAACTGGTGTGAGGCAGTTATTTCATTGATGAAAGACCAGCTGACCAAGGTGAAGAACGGGAAGACCAAAAATTTTGGATATGGGTCTATCTTGATTTCTTTTGCCTTGGAGAGAATCCCGCTTATGCAGCCACAACACATTTCTCTAGGAGTACCTGGACCTAGAGACCCATGGATGCAGAGGTGGGTAGATCTTATGGCTAGGCATGCTGGCCAGTCATTGATCTCATTTTCCTCTGCTTTCTTCAAGTGGTTCGACTGTCAGGAGATGGTCTTCACAGAATATCCATATGCTAGGATGGACTTCCATGGTGATCCAGATCTGGTATTGCCAGTTGGGGCGTAGTGGAGTGCTATTGGTAAATTAATTCGACCACACTTTTTTTCTTGAAGTTTTTATTTTTTGTGTTTTTTGATTGTTACCAAGACTAAATAAACTTGTATATGTATGCAAATGTTGGATCTGTTCGACCTGTGGTATGCCAACGGGAGGCAGGTGGACTAGTTCAGAGAGCTATTGGGAGGGCAGTTCTTAGAGATTTGGACATAGCAGAGACCTTGGCTCAGCTGCAGGATCACATAGAGGGTTTAACCCTCGGTATTCCAGATGTCTGGATTGAGGAGTTACCCATGAGATTGCAGCGCCATACCATTGGCATACTGAGTCATTGGATGAGACTCTTGCATATGATAGCACAGGCTGAAACCTGCTATCATCAGGGGCACTAGTCTATTGGGATATTTTCTACATTCATTTTTGAGTTTTTTGGGTCAGATGACCAATTTTGTCTTGTTCACAAACTAGTTGTAAATACTTTTATACAAATATCTATTCAACTTTCAAAGTATTATTGTGGTTAAGTGATGAAATCCTATTCAAATGATGATGTGATTTGAAAATTCTTTCTTTACATATGTTGCACATGTCTATTTAACACATAGTTTGCTAGAGAGTCAGTTAATGTGTTTAAATTTCTGGGAATATCTTGATATTGAATAAAATACAAATGTCTTTCCCAAATTTGAACTTTAAGGAACATGTGATGAATTGCTGGGTTTCGAATGGAATAGATACCAGTAAGTTGTAGTACGACAAGTTTTGAGTCTTGGCTAATGATGATTCGGTGTGTGCCAAGGGAAATGGCATCAGAGAGGAGTTTGATCAACGCACTATACTCAACAATATTTTTTGTCGATCGTCCAATACATATCCTTATAAAACTCACTAACTCGTTGCTTAGAGCGAAAATGGCCCATGTTGTAGAAGATAGGTTCTACGTACTACGACTAGCTCCATCGACATACCCAACAAATGGTTCTGAAAAGTTCGACATCTGCAACAAATATGAAGTGGATTACCTAACCAAATTAAAACTCTAAAAGAAAACTAAGACACAAAAATGCAATTAAAGCATATGTATTGTGAGTTTTACTACACTTATCTAAGCATAGTAATGTTTAAGATATAACCCATTTCTGGGCTGCGACAATGGAATCCCATCATAATCCACTAACTCATAGGATCCTTTTGTTAACACGTGTTTAACAATATAAGGGCCCATCCATAATGGTTCAAATTTTCCCGCTCCTAGCTTGTCGAAATCCTGATCGTAAAGCAATAGCAGGTCACCTTCTGAGAAGACATGAGGCTTAACATTCTTGTCATATTGTGCCTTAATGCATTTCTTATGCACTTCGTTAGCCAATGCAGCATCATGACAGGTTTCATCTAGATGGATTAATTCCAACAAACGTGCTTCTTCTTCAGAAGTATCAGGTAGCAGGTCAATTGCAAGTTTGAGGGATGATATTTCACATTGGATTGGTAAGAGTACTTCCAAACCATACACCAAATGAAAAGGCATAAATCCAGTCACATTTATTATCGAGGTTCGATATGCCCATAAATCCAAGTATAGGATTAAATTCCAATTCCTTTTATGGACTCCAACCATTATTTGCAACATGCACTTAAGGACTTTGTTGATAGCCTCAACCTGTCCATTAGCTTGTGGGTAGTATGGAGTAGAACTATCATGTGACAGTACTAATTTGGTAGTTAATTCAATCATCATGTGATTACAAAAGTGTGATCCATGATATGTAACTATAGCTTGTGGTACACCGAACTTGGAAACCACATGGTTTAAAAAAAAGAGAGAAGTTGTTTCACCATTGTTGTTCAATATAGGCATCGCCTCGACCCATATGGTAAAATAGTCAACATCGACTATAATATACCCATGCCCCCCGGCTGAGGTGGGGTTACATGTCAAAAAATCAATGCGACACATTTTTGAATGGGCCAACAACGACTGGATGCAGTGGTGCAGGTGGTAATCTGGTTTTACGATAAAAATCTGGCAACTTCTAATAACAAGAATGAAATCTTTGAATATAGATGGTCGGAAGTAACCGACTCGTAGAATTTTTTGTGCAATTGCATAATCAGATAAATGCCCCCCACAAGCACCTCAATGACATTCATTCAAAGCTTTCTCGGCCTCCTCATGAGCAAGGCACCTACATAAGATAGTATCGACACCACGATGATAAAGTGTATCACCAATGATCTGATAATATTTGGCTTGGTATCGAGTACGTCACTCTTCATAGCGAGAGGTATTAGGTCGAAAAGCTTGGGTCTGGAGATAGACCAGTATATCTCCATACCATGGATTACTTGATGAAATCAGAAATAGAGACTCATCCAAGATTGATGCTTCTGATGTTAAATCATTGGAGGATGAGCGAAGATCACAAAGTAGCTCAGAAAAGACGAGATATTTCTTTGATTTAGATTTGATGAATTCTAAATCAAACTCCTGCAAGATTACTATCCATTTAGAATATTTCCCCCCCAGCAATTGACGTGACAAAATGTATGTCATAGGGTTGTAATCTGATACAATGGTAGTTTTGCGAAGGAGGATGTAATGACGAAATATCTGCATAGCTTGAATGGCTTCCAAGCCTAATTTTTCAACATATGAATATTTAATTTCTATATCATTAAGATTACGGCTCAAATAATATATAGGATGTTTGATTCCACTTTCCTCTTGCACTAAAACCATACCAATGGTTGTATCTGTAGCGGCGAGATACAGGTAAAAATATTTTTGATAGTTTTGGGCATACATTAATGATGCTTTAATCAGGGAATCTTTGAGAGCATAAAAAGAAGCTTGCGCAACTTGGTCCCAATGGAAGGGTACCCCTTTCTTCAATAGACGTTTATAACCTTTAGCTAATTTAGCATAGTTTGGAATGAATCTCCTCAGAAAGTTTGCCTTCCCTTGAAGTTTCTGTATCTGTAACAAATTGGAATGTGGAGGCATGTCAAGGATTGCCTGAACCTTTATGGGATTGATTCAAATTCTATCTTTCGAAACTACGAATCTGACCAATCAACCAGAGCCAACACAAAACACAGATTTGTGTGGATTGAGTCTTATTTTGTAGTGTCGACATCGTAAAAATATTGCTCTCAAATGTTGCGGGTGATCAGTCCATTTTCGTGAATGAGTAGGCAAATCATCAAGATAAGGTTGAACAATGTGTTTGATGTCATGGAAGGCATAATTCATCACCCTCGTAAATGTAGCCCCTATATTTTTCAAACCAAAGGGTAGCTTTTGATATGCGAATGTGCCCCACGGACATATAAAGGCAGTTTTTGATTGGTCCTGTGGGTGGATATTGATTTGATTGTAGCCAGAAAATCCATCCATGAATGAAAAGATTTCACATCCGACACATTCGTCAATAATCTGATCGATAAAAGGTGTAGGATATTTGTCGTTTGGACATGCTTGGTTTACATCCCTATAATCGACGAACACTGGAATTGTCCCTTGTTTTTTCATCACTGGAACAATATTAGATACCCAATCAGTAAGATGTACTGGGAAAATGAAGCCAGCACGCAAAAGTTTTTAAACCTTTGCTTTAATGGCGGCGGCTTTCTTAGCATGAACAGGTCAAAGATGTTGTCATATTGGTTTGACATCAAGGTACATTTTAATCTCATGTTCAACAATTCTTGAGTCAATGCCTGGCATCTCCTCATAAGACCATGCAAAGACATCTTGAAATTCGTGAAAAAGAGCACAGTAATTATCTAGTTCCAATGGAGAACAAGATTTTCTAACATGAATATTTTCTACAATGTTAGGCTTGGTCGAAATGTTTATAGAAATTGTTTCTTCTATGTTAGACAAATTATGCTTAGAATCTACAGTATTTACAGAATTCGACAAGAAATCAACGATTGATGGGTGATTGAGTTCATTTGAATAATCTTCATTGTCATCTCGAAGGTGGGAACGATGATGATAATATTCCCATGGCGTCTCTCCTATCATCAATGATTTGATGATTCCTTCATCCGTAGAATGTATACGCGAAAAAGGATTCGAAGAGGTACCATATTCTAATGACCTATCTACCCATGCAATTGTTGAGTGCGGATTAGGGTTTGCCACACAAGCCCTAAAGGTTGATTGCTATAACGATTCAATGGGGCTTGGCGGCAATGCCTCGCCATAATCATCACTTTTAGGGTAGTTGGAAATCTTCTTAAAATCAGATGCTGCAGAAGAAATCATGTTGCAGGTCTCCACTCTTGCCACTTCTGTGAAACCAGATGGTGACAGGAGTGTAAAAGTGCCCATCAGGGAAGGATCTTTTAGGAGACCTACTCCAACATTTTGAAGCAATGGTGAGTTTCCGTGTATCAATGGAATACTTCCTCTAGCCTGTGAACTATTGGAAAATAAGGCTAGCTGATCAATGAATGTGATTCCACTCTTGAAGGGAAATGAAATCGTTCGAAAGTATGTGGAAACAACAATAGCCATAGCATATACCCAAGGCCTTCCTAGTAAGATGTTGTAATCAAGGAGTCTATCAACTACCTCGACCTCAAAATTTACTGTTCTTCCGCCTAGTTCAACTTGCAGGTTACTCAAGATCCCATACGGAGTGTATTTTCTTCCATCAAAAGATTTTAATGTAGTTGGTGATCGTGACAAGGGCGGCGAACCAAGATTTTTCCAGCAGCTCATGTACATAATGCAAGTAGATGGCCCCTCATCAATAATAGTTCATTGAACATTTTTATTCACAAATTTTACTTGTATTAGGAAAGTTAATTGCGCTAGTAACTGTGGTGTATATCCTATATGGTTAAAAACCACAAGATTTGAATCTGTAGGATCTATTCCACCTATTGCTAATAATAAAGCTTGTTTCTGGGAGGGACAGTTTTGCAACACCTCAAGTGTCGACATAGTGGAAGGTGATTGAGCCAGATCTTCCACTATATTATAGTTTTGAGCTGCTCGAGCACGAGGATTGAATGTTGATTTATGTACAACTCCCTTTGGTGGCTTTATCGCTAATTCAGGTACAATTGGTGGAACAACGTTCGGTGAAGTCAAGGTCGAAGTACTAGGTTGATTAGTAGCCTGGTTATTCGATGACGTCAGATTTCCATAATCTTTATTCCTTGTTGAAACCAAAACATCATTTTGTGGATTTGCAATAGATAACATGAGTACTTGGGATGTGGAAGCATTATCGGTTGCAACCAAATGTGTCTCTGGGCTTGGAAACGGATCTGTCAACATTGCTGAGGTATTTGAAGTCTTTAGAAGTTTAGAGACCTCAGAGTGATGTGGACAATCTCTTGTGTAATGCTCATCATTACATATCAGACAAGGATAACGAGGTTTCCTAGCCACAGTAAGGGATTCAGATGATTTCTCAGGAGTGGAATTTTCTTGTTTCTTTTTGTTATTCTTTCCTTTTTTCTTACCTCCTAGTTGCTTTGGATTTTTTCCTTTGTCAGATGACACAGCATTAATCTTCAAGGAAAGAGTGTTTTCTGATGAATTTATATTTTGATTGGAAATAGCAAGAGTTTGACTAGATGGTCCTCTTTCCATCTGTGTTCTTGAAGAATCGATCACACCGTCGTCAGCATGAGAGTCCCTACTCGATTTTAGAGGTGGTGGAACCGTGAAGGCTGGTCTAGGTGCATCGGGAATTTTATCATAGAGTGTGCCAGATAGTGTGTAAATCAAATCCAAATATTGGGCACGAGTGATAACTTGCTCTTTTGTGACAACTCCTCCTTTTGCCACATCCTCGGTGATAGATGGCAACGAGGACTTTATGAACCACTCAGCTAAAAGCTGATCGGGAACATATGTCTTAACCATTCAACGACAATGCCGCCACTCATGAATATGATCTGATATATGGGTGGAGGTAGTCTGCTTAAAGTTGGTCAAGAGTTATGTTCCAATCTCTTACCTGATAGGTAACTGGAAGTGGGTCAAAAATGTAGTGGCTAGAATGGTGAAGTTATCGAAAGAAGCTCTTGGTAATTCAATATACCATTTAGCAACTGGACCAAAAAGCATTCTTTGGAAAAGATGAAGTCTAATCGAATCATCATTCAAAGTAATGGATGAACACCATAAATGAAAAGTCATAACGTGATTCGATAAGTCTTCTCTAGGATTTCCATTAAAATTCGGAATATCAGATGGTAACTTATTGAGGAATCACCAGCCACCAAGGCGCATATGCAATTGGATCATTAGTGAGCTGTTTAAATATGGTAATTCTAAAGTTTCTATGAATGGCAACTGTCGATTCAATTCAGGTGGAGCATACCCAGGATAACATGGAATTTCCTATGCAATAGGTCTTTGCATACCAGCATAGGGCATTTGCATTTGGTAACCTTGGTAAGGTTCTTGGACGAAACCAGTATAAAGTGGTTGTTGATAACGAGATTGGAATTGTGGTTGTCCATAACCTGCAAAGCCTTGTTGCCTAGGTCCTTGGTAAGCTTGATATTGACCAAAACCAGTTTGATCTTGTGAACCAAGTCCAAACTAGGGTTGGGATTGTTGGAATTGGGGTTGTTGCAATTGCGACAACCATGGTTGTTGGACCAACTATTGTTGTGGATCAACTATACCAGTGTAAGCCTGAGTCATTATAGATAAAGGTATACTAACCCGAGGTTGTTGCTGGGCTCCAGAAACAAGTGGCTATTGTATAACAACTTGAGAAACTTGAACATCTTGAATTGAAACTTGTGGTTGCAAGGAAGAAGGATCACTTTGCACCTGTTGAGATACAACAAACTGAGCTTGTGACTATGGAAAAATAGTAGCAAAAGGTGTAGTAGGAATATTTGACACAGTTTGCATTGGTTGTGTTGGATACATAAGCCTTGGTTGAGTTGGCATTATTGGTTGCCATTGACAAACATGAATTCTAGTTTGACTTGAATAGTATGGGAAATTACCATATGATTGTCCCCCAGAAAAGGGAGGAAATGATGAATAAGCATATTGTTCTCCATATGGTGGCAATCCAGTATGTAATGGATATACCGGTCTTTGATGACTAGATTTCCTAAATTGATACTGATGTGTAGGATCAAATTGTTGAGTTCCCATTTGAGAAAAACCAAGTAGAATTTCAGATGAGTTTATGGATGTTGACCATGGTGCAGAAGCAACCCCTAAGTGGGTTCTAGACAATGATTGGTAACCAATCGGGACAAATGATTCATCGTATAGGTACGACTCAGGTGTGGTAGAAAACATCGAGGGTGTGACAACAGAAGATTCTGCTATAGCTGCATCAAATGATACAGTCTTGGATGTTGACAGTTGTTCAGCCATAGTTAACTAGCCCAAAAATTGTCCTAAATATTCGACGGGAACTTGCAAGAAAGCAGGATTAGATAAAGCAAAGTAATTAGGTGTAGCAGGATAAAGATTAATCCTAGTTCCAAAGTGAAACGGGGTGCCAGGTGTGGAATCCTGTACTATATCTTCTATGGCAATCAAATTTGGTGAAAGAGGTTGACCATAAGGTCCGTAAAAGATTTCTGGTGTTGATGAAAGTGTAGTCTCAACATTGATTGATTTCAGAGGGGTAACAACTTATGAATGTTGAAATTCGAAGTCCAGATGTTCAAGTTAATGAACAACGGTTTCAAAGGAAGGTTCTTGAACAACTTCTGGTTCAGATGTAACGTCTATTTGAAGTAGGATAGATTCTAGACCAACTCCTGATGGAGTTGTTTTAGGTTATGAAGTACTTTCTGGTTGTACAATTTCAAATTGAGTATCAACTTGTTGTTGGACAACCTCGGTTACTGTTACACTAGGATCAGTGATAATGTCCTCAGGTAACTGTGAAACTTCCTCTTTGGGAATGGATATGCCAAAAATAATTGGAGTAACTGGAGTCTCTGAAGCTGTTGAAACAATTTTTTCAAACAACCCGGATGAAGAACTAGGAGTTCTTGATGTACTAGACTCAGTTAAACGAGACCGCTTTGTACGAATTGGTGTTGCTTCGTGAGGCAAAGGCAGTTGACTCGTTGTTCTCCGTGAACGATGGGGTTTGGGTTGATTTTCTTCCATGATTGCAGATTATATTATCAACTTAAACTCAACTAAGGAATAAGGATGTTATTCGTGGTCAATTAATTTTAACGACACTGGGACACAACTTCGCTTTTTCAGTTTTAAAGAGTCGAGAAAAAGCAAAAGATAACTCTATTCACCTTCGATTTTTAATCAGCCTGAAAGGACAAGTGCTCAGATGATCCTTTTACTTTTAAAGAGTCGAAAAGGAATGAAAGTGACTACTCTGGAGACTCTAGACAAGAGGGTTTACTAGACAAATCGCAAAACTACAATATACACCTTGGTGATAAATGAAAGAGAAATTACCGAGGATGTTACATATGGTAGTCAATCTTCTCGAATGATGTGTTTAGTGCATTGCTATCGGTAAGGTGGTAGATTCAGCTTCCTAGGGATAAAGGATTTCAACCTATTGGGGTCTACCACTATATATGTGATGGTACAGGGAGCACAAGTCCGTACTAGCACTTATCGGATCAAAGAGGAGGAATCACCCAACCTTCAGTGAAAATGATGGCCACTAGGTTTAAAGACACCGGAACACATCTCTAGCCTAGACCTCTAGATGTTTTCATTAAGTTCCAAAGCGTTGTTAGATTAATTGATGTTTAGTTTAAGTTGATCTTGCTTAGAAATTTTCCTTTGAAGGTTCACCATGAAATGTGTTCTGAAATTCGTAAGAATGCAACTAGAATGATAAGCACTCCTTTTGTTTAATTTCAACAATGAAAATCCAAACTATGAGGGATAGAGCATAGAAGTACTTTTGAACAAACAACAAAGAACATAAAATAATGCAATTCCCTAAATGTTCCTTTCAGCACACAAACTGAAATTCTAAAATGCAAATGCATGTATTTCTTTTCATTTTCTCTTAATGCGAATGATGCAATAATAAAAACTAATGCACAAACGATTCAAAACTTTTTCATAAAAAATGGCGATTTACAATAATTTTCTTCTAAGAGTGAAAGGAAGATTGAACGGCACTTTCAGTTTTGAAGAAACGAAGCTTTTTGACACTTTGAATGAAAATCAAATCAAATGCACAAATAGATCGATTGACTATTTATGGAGGATTTTACGACACTTCATTTTCTGAAGAAAATAACAATTTTATGACACTTTTCTATCGAAACAATAATCGATAAAAACTACTTTTCGAAATTGGATTGTAATTTCCAAAAAAAATACATAAAAAACATTCACCAATCCTAGTCCAAACAAGGCCAAATTAAAGAGATGAAGGCTGGTTTCAAAGATGAGACATCATTCATATTCAACAAGCAATTCAATCAAAGATGAAAATTGACAAAAACTTATGTTCCTAGATGGGAAAACTAATCTTCAAGAGTTCAGTGCAGGCGGTGGTGACAGACAATGCACTAAATCACTCTGTACCAATGTGGGAACTACAATGCATCGCAGGTCTCAGTTAAGGACAATGCAATGATTACAGTGAGCAATTTTGAAGGTGTTTTTGGCTCAAATTTGATTCAATTTTCAGTGGATTAGAATTGAATTCAATAATCGAAAGTAGGTACAGTATATTGGAATGTTCTAAGAGGTTACTTAGCTACTAAAAAGGGAAAATGAGCTCCCCAATGGGATCGCCAATTTGTTTCGGGAATATTTAGTGTTTCCACAAACACCTAACCCTTTAGATCTAGTAGCTGATCTAGAAACAATAGTCAAAGCAATCTTAATTTTTCCTATAGACAACAGATAAGATAAAGGACCGAGAACCTACTTGTAAATTCCACTTGTTCCTTATCTCCCTTGATCGATTTCGTTGCTCCTTTCCATACTTAAATTGCTTGAGAAGTACCTGCACAACTTACAGAAACAAAGACCCATCAAAGCATAATGATCTATTGTTCATAAATAACATAGAATCAAAAGTATGATATACACATGAATGTATTCAACATAAACACAAACATAAGGGAAAAATCTCGAAAACTTTATTGATAAGAGGAAAGATTACAAGCAACGTGAGTCCAATCCAGTGTCATCCTTACAATTCAATCCTTCTTCACCTCATGAAAATCAAGAAATTCCAACAATATCACAATACTTGCACTCAATACTAATATCATACCACCAGCATCTCCTTGCAACTCAATATTTTTCAGCCCAGATCTCTTAGATGAGTGATGTATTTATAGATTAGTGAAGGAGGTTGTGTCATCAATGATGATGATGAATGCCTTTCTATTTTTAGAAATTAGTTCCATGAAAGAGGGGATAGGAGGTTGATGTTTCCTAATTCCCTTTATCATCCAAGGGCAAACTCAGAGGGTAGGTGGCACTTGAGAAACTTCTAGAGGATTCCAGTGGATAAGGAATCTTTAAACCCTCATGGAAATTAATCCAAGTTCACTCATCATAGGCTAAAGAGGGACTAAGTGATATGCATAACACTCAGTCAGTGTAGCTCTTGTAATGCATTGCAACCTGATAGAAGGTTTCCTGCGTTGATCTCCTTAGGGGTACTTTTTGGATGCTTTCTGTGATGGAACTTCTTTGGGAGTAAGGCATTCTGATGACTAACCTCTTTAGGGCATGTAACAACTGTATTAGGGTTTGATGAACTCTAATAACATCAACCTATAAGTTGTGGTTGACATGCCAAAATGGATTTGTAACAATGTCAGAGAGGTCACTAGGACAATAAAGGACATGGACACAAATGACTAGGTTGCTTAGAGGATGAGTAACAGTTCTAGTAGGAGGGCAATGATGAGGCTCATCAATAGGTATATTATATGGGTCACAATGCCATCCTCCAGATTACAAAATTATCTTTTTCTCACATTTATCTACAATTATTGTTATATTATGCTTAGTGTGAGGAGTAAAGATGTGTTACTATGTCATGTGGCCTAATGTGTGTTAAATGCAGGAATTGGATCACTTTTGAGATTATTTGAGTGCAAGAACTTGGAGTAGACAAGAAAGAGAGATTCTAGGAGATGGCATGCCTCCTTAATTCCACAAATTAGTAGAAGATCCCCCACTCTATCTCACCAACTCGATGTCATTGGTAGCCAATCAAGCTGATTTCATCTGTAGCTAAGCCATTACAAGCCAATGACTATTTAGATTCACCTATTCTTGAGTTAGGGAAGAAAATATCCCTATATTCTAGGGAGTTGTTGGTAGCTCCACTTTTGTATAAATAAAAAAGCTAAGAGAATCATTAGGATTCAAATTTTTATTGTATCCAAGAGGGCATTAAGCTGAAGCACATTTGACTGTTATTTTTATGATTTATTTGACTCCTTTTGAATGATAATGAGAAATTATGTTTTGATCTAGCATTGAGTTGACTCAAAGGGCTAAAGCTCTTGGTTTAGGGTCCAACCCTAGCAACAAAATTTCCTCTCTTGTATCTATATTCTTAGTTTATAATGTTGATTAATTGTTGCAATATATTCATGTTTCTTTTAGCTTAGAATATTGATTAAGTTGTTGCTTATTCATGCTTTCATTAGCTTAGAGTATAAATTAGTTGTTGTAGTTCAGTAGAGAAAAATACATTAAAAATCTTGTGACAGTGAACCCTATGTCATATCCCTTATGGAATCATGATTAGAGGACCCCCCTCTCACAACCCAAAAACAGAGTGTGATTTCTTGTTCATTACATAGAACAAGATTTAGCATTAGTTCAAGAGTTGTTTATGATTTCCTGAACAAATTTGGAATTTTTATTTTCCTTCTCATGATTGTTGTAGCTTAGAAGGTAGTGCATTTCATAGATCAAGTTCTTAGCAATATCTAGATGATATTTTCCCAATTCAATTCATCATTTCCACATTGACATGTAATAATTTACAAATGAAAAGAGAAACAAGTGCAAGTATTATTGTAGGGTTATTGATTTGCAGAAAGTACTCTTTTCACCAACTCCATTTAGGTTGTCTCCACCATCTCTTAATGCATGCCAACCCATGTTCTAAACCTTTGTTTTTCAGGTCACTGTGAGCAAGCCGTCTTAGCTCAAATTTGGCCTTCTTGAAGTACTGGGCTTGGCTAAGGGTGATTATCACCTTCCCCACACTTTCCAAAACTTTCATACACCCTTCCAACACCGCATCTCACTATTCTTACCCTCCAAACCCTATCAACCAACTTCCTATAGCATTTCATGACATCCCATAACAATACAAGACATCCTGTAGCAACATCCTGTAGCTCAATTGTAGCTTCTTATTTTGACCTTGTTTTGACCTACGATGATATCATAGCCTAGCTTAGAAGTAGCTTAATGATCCTAGTGGATATTGGTGGTGACCTGCCAAGTCCACTTGGATCCCCACCATTTTTTCTTTCATATTTTCAGTTTCCTTAATTGTAGCACAGTTTACTATTTTTAGCAGTTTTTTGGGTCCTGAACTTCTGGAGCAGTTTTGAGGCCCTAAACGAATTTTTTTGGGAAAAATGGGAGCAACATGGGTTTTTGGACTAATTTTTCTCTTCCCAAAGTTGTGTTTCTCATATATATCTTTCTAACGAGATATTATGCATGTCAAACGGAGATCATATGCCAAAGTTACGACCCCGGGAAGTTGATGTACCAATTTACCCAAACGGGACCTACAATTTTGCGTTTCATCTTCTAGGGTTAGGTTTTTGGATGTTTAGGGTTTCCCATTGTTTCTCAACAATAAATAGGCCTTCTAGCCTCATTGTAACATAGTTCATAGGCATGTAGCCACCACATCTCTTCTCAGAGATAATCTACCATCGCCCTAGCTAGTTTATTGCCATTTCTATTTGTAAGCATATTTCAGTATTTTGCAGTAATAAAATGAAGTATTATTTCTACTGAATCTCTATATGTATGGTTATATCTGTAATTTGTTGCATTTCTATTTAAATCTGGATCAGTGGTATCAGAGCGGTCTGCTCTTTCTCTGTCTTTCTTTGCATGTCCCCAACGAGGTCGGGATATAAGGAGTTAGGGATTCAACTGGTCAAACCTTTGCAAGACCAGCCTCGCAAATCCCGATGGCCTCCCATGGCAGATGAAAAAAAGGATGAGGGGGCAAGAGATCCTATCAAAATCTTGCTCGAAGAGGCCCTCGAGCGATAAAGGAATGCGATGATGGACAACCCAGATCCTTCAGCAGCTACCCGGGGCTGACACATCTACTTCTAGCAGCTACTCTGGAAGTGCCACACCCTTTAAGATATAAGTTAGCTTTGACATTGCCATATTTGAGGGTTAGATAGATGTAGAAACCATAGATAAATGGCTAAATCTGCTAGAAGGGTATTTTTTTGTTCATGAATTTTCCGGCCAGGAAACGATTACTTTTTCTCTTCTCAAAGTTGCCTCCCATGTCAAGGACTGGTGGGAACCTACTGCAAGCAAAAGGATGAAAGTACAACCTCACTATTTTCAGTCACACCGACTTGGAATTCATTCTAGACTACTATCATGGAGCAGTACTACCCTGTCAGAAGCTATGAGGATCAATACATAAAGTGGACCACGCCGCGGCAGGGAAGGGACCAAGACGTGCCGGAGTTTACCGATATTTTTCATACCCTTCACACAAAGTTGGGTATCAAGGATTCAGAGTAGAATTTGGTACTCAAATACCATAGCTTCCTGCACAAGTACATCTAGGAAGAAATAGAATTCCTGAACATCTCCTCGCTCGACATGACATACCGATATACCGTCAAGATCGAGAAAAAGTTGAAACATAAGAAGTGAGACTTTGGATCTCCGAATCCGAAGCAAGGGAAAGGTTCCCTCAAACTACAAAACTAAAGACAAAGCCAAGGCATGGTGGCCCAAGACAACTCACCAAAGCTACAAGCAAAGAACAATGTCATGAAGCTGAAAAAGGAGACAGGAAAGTGATGTGAGTTCCATAAGAGCTCCACTCACAACACAAGTGATTGTTGGGCCAAGTAGTCACTGGTGGTCGAGCTAAAGGTTTTAGAATCAGATGCATGTTCTGACTCTAATTCACAACCTGAAAAGGGGAGTGACAAAGGGAAGCATATTATTGATGTGGAGCCCAACGCTACATTTTCCATCATGAAGATCCAGAAGGAGGAACCCGAAGATCTAGAGGAGGAGGAGCATCTCTTCCACTCCTAGATGTGGGTAAAGGGCTCCCCACTATAGTTCATTGTCAACAGCGAGAGCCAAAAGAATCTCATTTCAGCAGAGGTCGTGAAGCGGCTAGGCTTATCGACCACAACACATCCAAAACCATACACCATCGGGTGGCTTCACCAACGACAAGATATTCGCGTGATCCATCTGCGTCAGCTTCCATACAACATCAATCCCTTCACGAGTGAGGTATTGTGTGACGTTTCTCCCCTTAATGTTTGTGATGTATTATTACGACAACCATACTTATGGAAGCGACATGCTATGTATGAATCAAGGCCCCGTGCTATTATTGTTGCTTTGGGAAATAAGTTGTAAAAGATACTGGAGGTTGCACCGCCTACCACCATCTCTTTGCTTACTGCAGAAAAATGCAATAAGCTCATTTCCAAAACCTAGAAATTTGTTTTCCTGATGATATGCCTTCAAGGAAAGAAGAAAACGGTGGCCACAACCTTGAGACAAGGCCCCTCTGCACAACAACTACAAATGGACAAGGTCATGGAGGACTACGAGGAAACTTCACCTCCCCTGCAGGGGTTCCTCTACACTATCAGGTCAAGCACTCCATCGATCTAACCTAGGTGCACCGCTTCCCAATGGACCAATCTATCATCGCTTCATTCTGGAGAACAATGAAATCAAAAGGTAGATTTAGGAGCTGCTGTAGAAAGGTCCCATCCATCCGAGTTCATTGCCCTATGGGAGCTCCATCGTGTTGGTATAGAAGAAGGATGTGACTTGGAGACTCTACATTTACTATCAGGCGCTAAAAAAGATCATTGTTCATAATAGATACCCGATCCCATGAATTGATGACCTTCTGGACTGACTGAAGGGGGAAAAATATTTTAGAAAGATCAATTTGAAGGCAGGATATCACCAGGTACCAATCGAGCCCTCCGATGTGTGGAAGACTACCTTCAAAGCCAAGGAGGGCCTTTTCAAATGGTTGGTTATGCCTTTCAGATTGACGAACGCTCCTGCAACCTTCATGAGGCTAATGGATGACATCTTACAGCCATTCACCAACTCATTTGTAGTGGTATACCTAGATGACATCCTGATCTTCAACCAGAGTTGGGAAGAGCACCTCCACCACATCCGGAAAGTTCTCCAAACATTGTGGCAACACAAGTTATGTGCCAATTTGGAGAAATGCACTTTTGGCATGACCTAAGTTCAGTATCTGGGATACATTATTGGTGAGTGGGGGGTGCATGTGGATCTAGCCAAGATCCAAGTCATTCGGGATTGGCCATCTCCAACCACTCTAACAGAGCTCTGTAGCTTTCTAGGTCTTGCCAACTTCTACCATAGGTTCGTGTTGGGATTTTCTCATATCACTTGGCCCTTGAGTCAAGTCACCAAGGGAGGAGCGAAAGCAAAATTCTTTTGGTCTGAATCTCAATAGAAGGCATTCACAGAGTTGAAATATCACCTCTTATTAGCACCAGTGCTTGAATTACGAGACTTGTAACAACCATTTGAGGTCGAGATAGATGCCTCTGACTATGCTATTGGGGTAGTCCTTACTCAACACGGTCATCCACTGGCATATCACAGTGAGACACTTTCAGACATAGTCTGGAAGTATCCCACTTATGACAAAGAGATGTATTCCATTGTGCAGGCCTATCGACAATGGAAGCATTACATTTTGGGGAAGGAAATGATCATCCACACAGACCACCGACCCCTGCAATTCATACAGACCCAAGGGAAATTGTAGAATAATCACCATCAGAAGTGGTCCACATAACTACAACAGTTCCATTTGAATATCAAGTATAAGAAGGGCATCACGAATAATTCTATAGATTGCCTCAGTCAACCACCAATCATGGCATTAACCATCGTGCTCAACTCTTGTGGGCACGAGATTTCTGATTGGCCACTTCTCTACAAAACTGACCTAGAATTTGGCCACACATACCAGACACTCTTGGAGGGTCATCATGTTCCATATTTTCACCTCTAGGATGCCCTGTTATGCCACCTAGGTCACCTTTGTGTTCCTTCAAGCGAGCGTGCCAAGATGATTTGGGAAGCACACTACAGTCGGTCTGCTAGGCATTTTGGCATCGAGAAAATGGTGGAAGTACTGTAGAAGTATTTCTATTGGCTGAATCTTCAGCAGGATGTCGGGAAGTACATTAGATCATGCACTACCTACGCCATTGCCAAACTGACCATCAAGAAGCAAGGCCTCTATACCCCGCTCCCTATCCCTAGTTGACCTTGGGAATCCATCTCCATGGATTACATGTCGGGCCTTCCTTCTACTAAGCATGGAAACTGTTTAGTCAATTTAGTGTTATCTAAATTGCTAGTATTTATTGTCAACCCGGGGCTCGTAAGCTGATGAAGTGAAGGTGTACTATATGTACTTAAGTATCCTCTTAGAGTTTTTCTTATCGTTGGGGGTGTTGTTGCGGTTTAATTATGTTCCTAGATGGAATGAGAATTTATAAACAAGTGAGTGATGGTGTGTGTGTAGAGTGAATTTTAAATGAGTGGAAGTGTGTGTTGAGTGATCTCTAACTATTTGCTTGAAAGGAAATGCTTGGAATGAATAAATGAAATTGAAATGACTTGAAATAAACTTGAAAGCAAATGACCACTACCAATGGCACTAGACACCGTTCAAGTTGCTGCTAATAAAAGAAAAAGAAAATCACTTTTAAAACCCAAGAATAAAGATTATCTCTCTCTATCTCAATGCCTCAAAGCACATGTACTGTGTAAAGCACGGAAAGAAAGTAGCTTAAGTGGAATTATAAAAGTGAGAAAAATATGCTTGAAAGACTAATGATAATAATTTGCTATTTCTAATTCTCTACTTCAGCCATATGTACTATGGAAAGCATGATTAGAAAGTAGTGAGGAAATAGTCTAGGAAGCACTTTAAAATCAAAAACTTCTACTTTAAAGACTAGTGGTAATGATTTACTCTTTCTAACTCAATACTTCAAAGCACATGTACTGTGTAAAGTACGGAAAGAAAGTAGCTTAAGAACAGTCCAAAAAGCACCCAAACAAGCTGCAAGTTAGTGATATTTTGATCTTAAAAGATAGTAGTTTATGATGAAGATCATTCATGTATGTTAACAGCTCTTTGAGAAATAAGATTAAAAACTAACTATAAAGACAAAGGCAGCACTTGAATTGTCAACTTCAAATACCATTAGCTGTAAAGCAAACACAACACATATAAAAATAAATCCCGGGCTAAAAGAAACCTGCAAAGAAATAACACTGATCAGCTGAAAATAAAGGAAAACAAGTAAATAAAACTATACATGCTTAAGGAAACAAATGAGAAAATAATGGAATGCTGCACATGAAATACTTTACAAAGGCTGAGATGAGCAGGGGCCCTCTGTTCATTCAGCCACAAGAGAACTCAAAGATCTGGAAACTTCAAAACAGTGCTATATTGATTTCTCCATTTGCAAAAAGTTTACAAAACAGAGTGCTGGAATAGCACTAGAAAACAGAGTTCACAAACGCTTCTAAATTCAACACGAGTGCAGCAAAAATACAACTAATCAAAAGTTCTTTGAGCGTACGCAGACGCATCAATTTATAGGAGCTTCTAAGTTATCCTACGCGTACAACTAGTTAACAGAAAAACAATAAAACAGTATGCGTATTAATGGTCCTTGGACACATCACGGTTGCGTGGACGAGTTCAGTGGTTCTTGTCGACATGGATAATAAATCCCCTGTTGGATTGCGTCCTCTGCCACCCGTAGATCATAGACAGATCACCATTTAAGGTGCCGTGACCAAACAGCTCTCAAACACCGTTTAAACCACCTTGAGTTGACCGTGGCTAAACCAGCTTTGACCATGGGTGAAAGTGACGTGGATGGCTGGAACAAAGGGACAGGAACCTCGAGCACACTGATACCTGAGTGCCCATGTGGCCCATCTAGCAAACCGACACGTGGATCATAGTATTTAACAAAAAGGCTGCAGGATCTTCAGATAGCTGCGGGATCATCAGATAGCTGCGGGATTCCTGCAAGTAAGTCAAAAACTAAACAAATAGTCATCCATTAGCAAAACTTGCTTGATCATGCTTATTGACACTGAATGTAATGATCTGAGAGGTTTTATGGTGAAAATGAGGCAAAAGTGAAGGAAAGATAAGGAAAAGTGGAGGAAAATGGTAGACAAATAGGTGTAAAATAGAGGTTCTACATACCCCGACTTCGAGGGTATTGCATGTCCTCATGCAATGAAAACACAATTCAGTCCATCTGCTGGGATGCCTCAGCTAGGACATCCAACCTCCTTCTCTTCCTTTGTGTAGAAACATTAACCTTTGGCCTCTTGAACATGCATCTGAATTTCAAATTAATTAAGGCTCTGTTCAGCCTTCTGCATCTCTTCTTGAGTCTGTTATGTTTCTTCTACCACATGCTCATGTGAAGATAGGTATTATCTTGGATTGCCTTGGCAATATCAGCTTGCTGCTTCATTTCTTCATTTCTCTGTTTAATGTGACGGTTCAGCACTTCCAGTTCATAGATTTCTTGTCTAAGTAAATCTATTTGCTGCTCATGAGGTATGACATTACTTGGGCCAGCAGTGTTTTGCTCTAATGTCTCATAATAGTTGTACACCTCTTGTTGAATTGGGTCAACAATTGGTGACTTCCTTGGACTATATTCATGTTCAATTTCAGTTTCAAACTCCGGCTGAAATGGACTGTCTTCTCTTGGAGGAGTAGCTGCCTCACGTGATGATGGACTATCCTCAAGGTCTGCTTGTGTAGCACCCTTCTCAGGTGTGCTAAGATCAACGAAGAGTGTCCTCATGGCTTTCCTTTTATTCTGCAATCTACTACTCCTTCTTACAGTGGCAGCACTATGTGTTTCTTTTTGTGCCTTTTCCTTTGGTTTTTGAGCTTTTACTTTCTCAGAGAGGGCAGTTTTCTCATGGAGTTTAGTTATCCTCTGTGCTAAAGGCTGGTTATCTCTTTCTTCACCACTAGAATGCTCTGGGGTCTGGTCAGTTTCTCGGATTATGGATTTCCCCTTATCTTGTTTTTGTTTCTTTTTGTCCTCTCTTTTCTTTTTGGCAGCTTCCTTAGCAAGTTCAGCGAGGGTTTCCGAGATGACCTCTTGAGAACTGTCTTCAGTGGGTTCAATCTCAGGTTCAGGATGATGGACTTCTATTTCTTCTACAGCTTGTCCTTCTAAGACATCAGTCTCAGAGATACTTTCCCTTCTCTTCCTTCTGCTCTTTCTAGGTATAGAAGACTCTCCAGGCTCTGCAAAATGATTCCTTACAAGGAATTTTTCCCATGTGTCTTGTTTTTCTTTTAACTGTTCTTCTATCAATAACTTTACAAGACCATGGTGACAGAGGTAAGCTTCTACATTTCGTGGATTTCGTTGAGCCATGGAACACATTTTCCTAAGGCTTTGAAATAGGAAATAAGGAAGGTTTATATCATGTTCTCCTTGAAACTGCAGCATAATTTTACCATGATAGACATACAACACTCCAAATCTCCCTTCACAGGTGAAAAACTTTTGTACTAATAACAATAGAATTTTCCATTCTTCTTTAACATGGGAAATTGGGATGCCTTTGGTGAAAACACTTGTGTTCATACCTGGGTTTTTAAAAATCCGCTTCCATTGTTGATCCTGGACTGCCCGGTTTTTGAACCAACGTTCACCGGTTTGTGGAAGAGAGGTAGCCCTTGCTATGCTTCCTTCGCTGACTGTAACTGTTAAATCTCCCACCTTTGCCTGGCTGTCCTTATCCGTAAACGATCTTGCAAAGGCTTTGGTTACTTCCTTATGGTAGCCCTTAAACTTTCTGATACATTGTAACCAATTGGCTTTTTGTAGTGCCTCCTCAACCTGTGGATATGCCTCCAAGAATTTCGAACCTTCCGGTTCAGCCCTCAGAAGCTTTCCCATCGACTCTTCAGCTTTGTTTAAACACAAATTTGATGGTGACCTTACACAATAACTCCGTAACTTCACACAGTAACTTCTCGGTCTCTGTTCAGACTCTGTGGAACAGAGGGTATACGGTGCATAAACAGTCTCAGACACCGGGAATTCACGGCTTGAATTTAGAGTTAAGCGGTGGAATTAGCGTGGACACGGTAAAAACAGTGACTAACAGTCGTAATACGACTGTATTACAGGTTTACGGCTATACGGCAGAGGGAAAACAGAGGATGGTTTATGGAGGTAATCGTAGTGAGTGAAAACGAAACAAGGGAGATAATGGCGAGGAATAGGGTGTTATGAACATAGAGGGTTTTGAAATGACGAACGGAACGGCTACATTCTCCAATTTCGGATGTGGAGTGACACATGGCTGCGGGACGAGAGCTGAGAGACGTAATGCGGTAGGTTACGTCATTAGGGTATAGGACCTTAATGACCGAAACAGCCATATGTAATTTCAAAAATCGTGGTTATTATGAGCTGGTAGACGTGGAGGATTCGGAGATTTGTAGTCGCATGGGAAAAAGAAAATGGGTAATCATTACGTTTAGTGGCCAACAAAACATAACCCAGAAAGTTCGCATAATGAAACAACCATAGGTTTAGAGTTTTGAACATACCTCGGATCACATTTGATTTGGCTTCTGATGATTTACTAACCTTTTGTTAACTTTATTGCTAGCACATGATCTTTTCTCCTTGTCTTTGATGATTTTGAACTGTAAATATTTTCTTCAGACAAACTGTGTTTCTTGTGCAGGTACAGAAGGCTGCAGGAAAGCTAATCGGCTGTAGGATTGTCAAATGGCTGCAGAAACTGTAATGAAGTCTTCTAGCTGCATAAAATACTTTAGTTGCCTAAAAAAAAACTTTATTAATGAAGTGAAATGGAATGAATGAATGAATGAATGAGTGAAAAGCAGTGAGGTGAAGTGAAGATGGTAAGATGAAAGAAAATGGTGAGATGAAATAAATGAAAATGGAAATGAAAGAAAGAGAGAGATTTTTTTTTGGAAAACATGAGGTGTCAGGTGACCCTGATTTTCACCTTATGTTTTCTGCATGAGACTGCCAATCAGAGATTGGTTTTCAGGTTCATACATTTATTCATTTTTTTTTTTTTTTTTTTTCTTTTTTTTTTTTCTTTTTTTTTTTTTTTTTTTTTTTTATTGAAATTGAAATTGAAAGAAACAGAGATTAGGCTGATGGAGGAGAAGAATTCTTCTCCACCAGCCTCATTTCAGAATTGCCTTGGAATAACTTAACAAACTCCTCTCTTGAGAGTGGCTTGTGATAGACTTTTAACCGGTGGCCATTCACAATAAAGGGAGTTTGAAGTTCATCAATAGTCTTCACTCTAACTGCTCCATTGTTAAAGACTTCATCAATCTCATATGGCCCAAGCCAATGAGTTTGAAATTTTCCTTTGAAGTCTTTAAATTTTGAATCAAACAAGAGTGCCCAATCACCCTTTTGAAACTTCTTTTCTTTGATATGTCGATCATGCCATTTGCTTCTTTGGTGCTGAACTAGATCGGTTCTTAGAATTGCATCTTGTCTCATTTCATCTAGTTCATTTAACTGGTCCATTCTGTGCTTCTGGGCTTCTGTTAAGCTCATCCCCAATTGAACTGCTGTCTTGAAGGTCTTGATTTGGAACTCAATGGGGAACAGGACTTCCTTCCCATAAACAAGTTCATAGGGAGAATGTCCTGTAGTGTTCCTCCATGTAGTTCTATAGGCCCATAAGGCTTCAGGAAGCCTTTCTGCCCAATCTCTTCTATGAAGATGAACAGTCTTTGTGATGATGCTTTCAAGAACTTTATTTGTAGATTCTACTTGACCATTCGCTTGCGGATGGTATGGAGTAGATGTTCTATGCTTAATCTTATATTCCTCCATCAGCTTTTCCACCATCCTTGATGTAAACTGGCTTCCCTGATCTGTTACAATTTCTCTTGGGACACCAAAACGAGTGAAAATATCCTTGAAAAGAAATTGAACAACTGAATTTTCAGTAGCAGAAGTTAATGCTATAGCTTCTACCCACTTGGTAACATAATCAGTACAAACCAGTATATATCTATTTTGCTTGGATGGCGGATTAATTGGTCCAACAAAATCTAGAGCCCATTTCTCGAAAGGTTCGATGCATACCTGTGGCTGTAGTGGCATTTCATTTGAAAGAGTTGGTCTCCCAGTTCTCTGACAACTGTCACACCTTTTAACATATTGCTTTGCATCCTTAAAGAGAGAAGGCCAATAATATCCTGATGAAAGGATTTTATAGGCAGTCCTCTTATCAGAAAAATGTCCGCCACAAGGTTCGTCATGACATGCTTTAAGGATGTCAGGCATCTCATCCTCTCGTACACATCTTCTGATCATCAAATCTGGCCCTGTTATGAACAATTCATTAGAAATCCAAGAATAAAGTGAACTATCCTGAATGATTTTCCTTTTCTCATTAGGAAATAAATGTAAAGGTAATTTTCCAGTAACTAAATAATTAGCAATATCAGCATACCAAGGAGTCTTGGTAGTTACTGCAAACAAATACTCATCTGGAAATTTGTCCTCTACCGGAGAGTCCTCATTAGTGTTTTGGATTCTGGACAAGAAGTCAGCTACTGTGTTCTGCTTACCTGGTCGATCTAACACAGTTATGTTGAATTCTTGTAAAAGCAAAAGCCATCTTGTAACTCTACCATTAGTGACTGGTTTGTTCATGAGGTATCTAATGGCAGAGTGATCAGTGTGGACAAAGGTTTCATAGCCGGTTATATAGTGTCTAAACTTGTTTATAGCATGAACAACGGCTAGAAACTCCTTTTCAGTAACAGTATAATTTAACTCAGTAGGAGTCAAATTCTTACTCGTGTAATAAATGGCATAAGGGATCAAATCCTTTTGTCCCAAAACAGCTCCTAAAGCTGTATCTGAAGCATCAGTAGAAATGTGGAAAGGGAGTTTCCAATTTGGACCCCTTAAAATGGGTGCTTCAGATATTCTAGACTTTAAAGCTTCAAAGGCAGATTGACATTCAGGATCCCACTTAAATTCACAATCTTTGGTAAGTAATTTGAAAAGAGGGGATGCTATCTTTGTGAAGTTTTCAATAAATCTTCTGTAATAACCAGTAAACCCAAGAAAACTTCTAACATCTCTTTGGCAATTTGGAACAGGTAACTTAGAGATGACTTCTACTTTAGATCTATCAACTTTGATTCCATCTCCTGAAATATGATGTCCTAAAACAATCCCTTCAGTAAACATCATAAAACACTTTTCATGACTTAAAGAAAGATTTGTTTCCTTACATCTTACCAGTACTTTTTCCAAATTTGCCAAAGCTTCTTCAAATGTATTACCATAGACTGTGAAATCGTCCATGTAAACCTCTACACAATCATGAATCAGATCTGAGAAAATTCCTAGTACAGCCCTTTGAAATGTGGCTGGTGCATTGCATAAACCAAAAGGGAGTACTCGATAGGCAAAAGTCCCCCAAGGACAAGTAAAGGTGGTTTTGTCTTGATCTTCAGGTGCTACCTGAATCTGATTGTAACCACTAAAACCATCCAAGAATGAGAAATACTTTTTACCTGCTAAAGTGTCTAATACCTGATCAATAAAAGGTAGAGGAAAATGATCCTTTAAGGTTGCCTTGTTCAATTCTCGATAGTCAATGCAAACTCTCCATTTACCATTCTTTTTGGGTACTATAACCAAGGGAGAAACCCATTGGCTATCTGAAATGGGGTAAATGAAGTTTACCTTGAGCAATTTCTGAAGTTCTTCTTTCACAATTTCCCTAAGATTTGGATTCATCCGTCTTTGTGGCTGCCTAATAGGTCTGCTGTTTTCTTCAATGTAAATATGATGAATACAAGTCTTAGGGTCGATTCCTTTCATGTCGATATATTCCCATGCAAAGGCAGTGGAATGTTTTTGCAACAGTTTAGTTAATTCTTCTTGTTGTAGTCTTTCCAAGTTTTTGTTAATGTTTAATGTTTTTCCTGGAAAGATTTCAACTGTAGAACTACCAAACTCTTCCATTGAGAAGAGAGACATTTGTCTAGAGGAGAGATATTCAATATCTGCATCTAACTGGAATTGTGAAGAGTCATATTCTAAAGGTGCCTCAAAATTTTCTAATGTATTTAGAATTTGACTGTCCTCACTGATTTCAGAGATGGTTAGAACAGGTTGAAGAGTTTCCTCATCATTAATCCACTCATCTTCTCCTATTTCTGTTATTGCCTTTGCGGGAGGATACAAGTTGAATTTCTTGGTAGAATTACCATCTGATATATACATGTCTCCCGAACTACAACTTATGAAAGCATCAGCTGTGGCCAGCCAAGGTCTTCCTAAAATAAGAGGATGTCCTCCTAGATTGTTCTTGGGAGTTAAAATCATAAAATCAACTGGATACTCCCAAGAGTCTAGTGAGACTGGAATGTCTTCCAATACACCATCAGGTTTAATGATTGATCTGTCTGCAAGTTGCAGCAAAGTAGGTGTAAAGAGAAGATTAGGAAGTTTTAACTGATCCATGGTCTGTCTACTCATAATGTTGATAGCGGCTCCTAAGTCAATCAAAGTATTTGGGATTTCAACCCCATTAATATGAGTTTTAACAATAGGGCTACCGGGATCTACATATTTTTGCATGGTAATTTTACCCATCATAATGTCTGCAATTTTTCCAACTAGATGTATCCTTTTTGTGTCTCTGGTTCTTTTTATTGTTTTTTTCAAACTCATCTCCTTTATTGTCTTTGCTAGAATGGGAATCTCCTTAATGGCTGTTAACAAGGGGATCTTGATACAGACATTTTTTAATTCATCTAGAAAGCTATAGTCAGGCAACCAAATCTGCTTCTCCACTCCTTTATCAATTTGCAATCTTTCAGGAAAAGGAGGAATAGCTGAAGATGTAGGTTGCTCTACTAAGGGAGTTGATTCTTTTTCTTTTTCTTTAATGCTTGGGTTTTGAAGGGATACTTCAGAACCTTTATTGGCTTTGAGAGATTCTTCCTCAGAAATTCTTGGTTGTTGAGTACTTGTAGAAGGTTGGTCTAAGATTCTACCTGATCTGAGTTGGACCTCATTGAGAGGGACAACCATATAGGTAGGGAATGGTTGACCTTCCATAAGTGGTTGACCTTCCATCACATAAGCATTTTGAGGATTCCTATTATTGGGGTTTGGTTGAGGTTGAGAGGGAAGTTGATTTGGCCTCTGCTGAGATTGTAACAAGAGTTGAGAATTTTGATTTTGTGGAGGAGGTTGTTGTTGAGGGAATGGTAATGACAATTGTTGACCTTGATTTGGAAGTTGGGGAGCTTGCTGATTCTGAAAGGATTGAGGATATTGATAGAATTGGGCAAATCTCCCATAAGGATTTTGCATTTGCATGCTTTGCAACCATGCTTGGAAAGGATTTTGTGGTTGTGACCAAGGTTGTTGCCAAGGATTCCAATTTGGTGGGGGCTGGAAATTCATAGAGTTGTTAAACCCTTGATTTTGCTGCCCCTGCCAAGGTTTCCTTGCAACAAAACAAAGAGATTCAAGTGTACTTGGATCTTCTTGAAAGACTGCTTTGAGGCCAGGGATTGAAGGACATTCCTTGGTCTCATGGGTTTCTGAGCAAATTACACAGGTTTCCACAACTTGTGCTTCCAAGGGACATTCCCTTAAAGCATGCTTCTTTCTACACTTCGGGCAAAAAATGGTCATAGCCTCGGCTTCTGCCTTTTGTTTATTCTGAATCTTAAGGGTATCAATTTGTTCACTAAGACTCCCTAAGATGTCAGTTTTAAATTCATCTAGCATATTACCGATTTCAGCCCTACTCACTGATCCTGTTGCAGATTTATTTGCCCTAAGGAGAGAAGGATCTCTAGGCCCTTTTTGAGTTTTTGATTTGCCTCTTGAGAGATGGGTACATAGTTCTGCTATATCACTGAGAGGAAGTTGAGAAATATCCCCTTTCCCCATCATGTTTAAGATATCTATCCACTCATCCCTAATGGCTTTTAATAAGAGGGCTTTTAAGGTCTCTTCATCCAAGGTGCTCATTTTTGCTCTTTTTAAATTATATTGAAATCTCTCAAGTAAATCTTCTAAGCTCTCATCTTCTTTTTGCATCATTTTAAAAACCTCATCCTTATGATTAGTAGGCATACAATAGTCCAAATACCTATCCAAAAAGGTTTGTTTCATTTCATCCCAGGTCCTAATGGACTGAGTAAGTAACCCCATGAACCATTTCAAAGCTTGATCCTTTAACGTTGATGGGAACAGTTTGAGTTTCTGAGTATCATCCAGATAGTCATAAGTTCGACACACAACTTCAAATTCAAACAAGAATGTTTCAGGGTCCTCAGTTCTTAATCCATGAAAATTTGGGAGAACAGATGGTGATATGTTTTTCATGGTGGCTCGGGAGTCCTCATCAACAATGGGAAACCCAAATGTGTTATCCCCATCTCTATTTCCTCCAATGGGACCTCTACCTCCTCCATTGTTATTGTTATTTCCTCCTCCTCCTCTACCTCTACCTCCTCCTTCTTCTTCTGCCATGATGATTCTCCTAGGGATTTCAAAATCTTCTGGTTCTTCTACAAAGGGTGAATGAGAAGAGATTTCTCCTTCCTCTTCAGGTGAGTCTATTTCCTCAATTACAATTGGTTGTCTGGTAGGAGAAAGAGAAGAGTCTCTTCCTAGTTCAAACTCAATAGAAGGTATAGGAGAGTCAACTCTTGGTTCTTGAATTTCAGGACTAGGAGTTTCGGTTGGAGATAAGGGAGGTATCTCTTGTCTATCTCTTGAAGCAGATGGACTTGTAAAAATTGAACTTCGAGCTCTAGCTAAAAACCTTCCCCTAGAATCTCTAGCTCTATGCATGTCATTTTTATTTTATCCTCAAGTCAAGTTAAATAGTTCTTTTTCTGATCTTCCAGTTCACTCTAGGTGCAAGAAGAGAGCATACTCAAGAAACTATTAGATTAATAACTTTCTCCTTTCTGATCCTCCAGATCACTTCAAAGTGCAAGAGGAGAGCATACTTAGATAGGTTATTAACTTCTTTTCTTGAAGTTGTTGTTTTTTTTTTTATATTTTTTTTCTTCTAAGAATATGGCTACTTAATTTCACTTCCCCGGCAACGGCGCCAAAATGTTTAGTCAATTTAGTGTTATCTAAATTGCTAGTATTTATTGTCAACCCGGGGCTCGTAAGCTGATGAAGTGAAGGTGTACTATATGTACTTAAGTATCCTCTTAGAGTTTTTCTTATCGTTGGGGGTGTTGTTGCGGTTTAATTATGTTCCTAGATGGAATGAGAATTTATAAACAAGTGAGTGATGGTGTGTGTGTAGAGTGAATTCTAAATGAGTGGAAGTGTGTGTTGAGTGATCTCTAACTATTTGCTTGAAAGGAAATGCTTGGAATGAATAAATGAAATTGAAATGACTTGAAATAAACTTGAAAGCAAATGACCACTACCAATGGCACTAGACACCGTTCAAGTTGCTGCTAATAAAAGAAAAAGAAAATCATTTTTAAAACCCAAGAATAAAGATTATCTCTCTCTATCTCGATGCCTCAAAGCACATGTACTGTGTAAAGCACGGAAAGAAAGTAGCTTAAGTGGAATTATAAAAGTGAGAAAAATATGCTTGAAAGACTAATGATAATAATTTGCTATTTCTAATTCTCTACTTCAGCCATATGTACTATGGAAAGCATGATTAGAAAGTAGTGAGGAAATAGTCTAGGAAGCACTTTAAAATAAAAAAATTCTACTTTAAAGACTAGTGGTAATGATTTACTCTTTCTAACTCAATACTTCAAAGCACATGTACTGTGTAAAGTACGGAAAGAAAGTAGCTTAAGAACAGTCCAAAAAGCACCCAAACAAGCTGCAAGTTAGTGATATTTTGATCTTAAAAGATAGTAGTTTATGATGAAGATCATTCATGTATGTTAACAGCTCTTTGAGAAATAAGATTAAAAACTAACTATAAAGACAAAGGCAGCACTTGAATTGTCAACTTCAAATACCATTAGCTGTAAAGCAAACACAACACATATAAAAATAAATCCCGGGCTAAAAGAAACCTGCAAAGAAATAACACTGATCAGCTGAAAATAAAGGAAAACAAGTAAATAAAACTATACATGCTTAAGGAAACAAATGAGAAAATAATGGAATGCTGCACATGAAATACTTTACAAAGGCTGAGATGAGCAGGGGCCCTCTGTTCATTCAGCCACAAGAGAACTCAAAGATCTGGAAACTTCAAAACAGTGCTATATTGATTTCTCCATTTGCAAAAAGTTTACAAAACAGAGTGCTGGAATAGCACTAGAAAACAGAGTTCACAAACGCTTCTAAATTCAACACGAGTGCAGCAAAAATACAACTAATCAAAAGTTCTTTGAGCATATGCAGACGCATCAATTTATAGGAGCTTCTAAGTTATCCTACGCGTACAACTAGTTAACAGAAAAACAATAAAATAGTATGCGTATTAATGGTCCTTGGACACATCACGGTTGCGTGGACGAGTTCAGTGGTTCTTGTCGACATGGATAATAAATCCCCTGTTGGATTGCGTCCTCTGCCACCCGTAGATCATAGACAGATCACCATTTAAGGTGCCGTGACCAAACAGCTCTCAAACACCGTTTAAACCACCTTGAGTTGACCGTGGCTAAACCAGCTTTGACCATGGGTGAAAGTGACGTGGATGGCTGGAACAAAGGGACAGGAACCTCGAGCACACTGATACCTGAGTGCCCATGTGGCCCATCTAGCAAACCGACACGTGGATCATAGTATTTAACAAAAAGGCTGCAGGATCTTCAGATAGCTGCAGGATCATCAGATAGCTGCGGGATTCCTGCAAGTAAGTCAAAAACTAAACAAATAGTCATCCATTAGCAAAACTTGCTTGATCATGCTTATTGACACTGAATGTAATGATCTGAGAGGTTTTATGGTGAAAATGAGGCAAAAGTGAAGGAAAGATAAGGAAAAGTGGAGGAAAATGGTAGACAAATAGGTGTAAAATAGAGGTTCTACATAAACGATTGTGCTTTTGTGGTCATTGATAGGTTCTCGAAGATGGCCATTATGGCAACCTGCAAGAAGAATATCATAGCACAAGCCACTGCTAAACTCTTCTTTGAAAGAGTGTGGGTACACTTTGGGATCCCACAGTCTATCATCTCAGATCGAGATAGAAGGTTCCTCAGTACATTTTGGTCCTGTCTCTGGTTGATGCTGGACACCAAACTCACTAGTTCCACAGCCTTCCATCCTCAAACTGATGGCCAAACTGAGGTTGTCAACAAGATGATCGTACACATTCTGCGCATGTACAACTCAAAACATCCACACACATGGGATGAGAGCCTCCTCTATTTTCACAACAGCTACAACCGGGCTCTCCATAGCTCAACTAGCCACAGCCCTTTTCAGGTTGGCTTGGTATTCTAGCCAATATGTCCCATTGATGTGGCCATGCCATTTGTAGCTACTCACACAGATTTGGCTGATGTCTAGTTTGAAATGGATAAGACAAACAATTTCATTGAGCACATCCAACATACTCTCCAGTAGGTCCATGACATTCTGGAGAAATCAAATGCTAGGTACAAGTAGTGACATGATCAACATCAGGTGCCACACAAGTTTCAGGTGGGTGACAAAGTCTTGTTGCATTTGCAAAAGGAACGCCTTACCGGAGCCTATTGTAAACTCAAACCACTATGATATGGTCCTTACACCATTACCAAGGCTGTGGGAGACAATCCATTTGAGCTCAGCATTCCCCCATTCATTAGCCTGCGCCCAGTGTTCAACGTGGACCACCTTCAGCTATACTTTCCACCATTACTAGACAAATCCGACATTGTAGAACAACTCACATCCATAGATTTAAATCCAGATTGCATGGAATAAGTTGCAACTGTTTGGATCATTGACACACAAATCAAGCACACTTGCTAGCATAACATCCAACTATATCAAGTTGTCAAAGCAAGCCAACTCCTTCACTAGGGCAAGTGGCTCACGAGGGACCAAGTTCAATAGAAGTTTCCTCATCTCATGGAGGAACTCAACACAATGGGGACCATTGCTTCCTGGGGGGGGGAATGATCGAGGTGGATATTAGTGGCCACCCTCCAAGTCCACTTGGATCCCCACCATTGTTTCTTTTAGATTTTCAGTTTCCTTAATTGTAGCACAGTTTACTATTTTTAGCAGTTTTTCAGGTCCTCAACTTATGGAGCTATTTTGAGGCCCTAAACGACGTTTGTTGGGAAAACTGGGAGCAACATGGGTCCATGGACAAATGTTTCTATTCCCAAAGTTGTATTTCTCGGATAGATCTTTCTAATGAGATATTGTGCATGTCAAACAGAGATCGTATGCCACAGTTTGGCATTTCATCTTCTAGGGTTAGGTTTTTGGATGTTTAGGGTTTTCCATTTTTTCTCAACAATAAATAGGCGTTAGAGCCCCATTGTAACATATTTAAAAGGCATGTAGCTGCCACATCTCTTCTTAGAGATAAGCTACCATCACCCTAGCTAGTTTATTTCCATTTCTGTTTGTAAGAATATTTCAGTATTTTACAGTAACGAAATGAAGCATTATTTCTTATGCATCTCTATATGTATGGTTATATCTGTAATTTGTTACATTCGTGTTTAAATCTAGATCACTTAACCCCTTAACTTGGATTCTATGACCATAAATGCCACCTAGACCAATGCTTTAACTGATTTTTCCTTCTTTCAAGATCAGATAACATTAGTTCTTTCGTTTCCAAATTTAGCAATTAGAACTTCATTTACTCTTCAAGTGTGAACTAGATAGTCAATGCATGCATTCTTGAATTATGAAATGGTAGAATAATCTTTTGTTTTCAAGCAATCCCAATAGCTAGATGATTGATTGCAAGTTAGCATAGTTTCCTTTTTGCAAATTTGCATAAGATTTGTGTCACTTCATAGCCTTTACAAGTTGGCAAGTTTCATTTCCTAAGTTAAAAAGAATTTACTTTCTCTACACTAGGACTAGCCTTTACATTTTTCTTTCAGTAGTTAGAATAATTTCAGTTCAATAGAGGAATGGTCTGGAACCCTAATGATCAAGTGACCCAGTTGAGGGTGGCCTGAGTAGTATGATGCATCTACTATGTATACAACATTGTCACCTCTAATTTTGTATGAAATCCTAGGTTGATAAAGTAAAGCTGGTAGCTTTGGGAGTTGCAACATTATTGCTACAATACTAAGTCTCATCACTCAAAGGTATCATAATCTTCTAAGACATTGTTGAAACCGTCGAGGAAAGAGAATGATGGGAACACATCACCATCCTCCCATGACAATGCACATCATAAAGGGAGAGCTAAGGCAAGCTCTCATCACCAGAATCGCACCAGAGACAATCAAGAGAGGTATAAATAGTCTCAGTATTCTAAAGTTCATTTTGATTATAATCATGTTAATGATGAACGTAAATCATGGCATAGAAAACCATCTATTTTTTGTGGTTTACATAACCATGTGGTTGTTGAGAGCTAGAAGAGAATGGCAACAAGAAAGAGGATGAGGCATGAAAGGCCTTCTTCACATCAGGGAAGGAAGAAGGTTAAGCAGGTCTAGAGGAAGAAGACTTTTGCAGTGATTGCAACAGAGGTGGAAATCAAAGAGCCATGTGTTGGAGGCTCCATCTAGAGGAGCGTCTCAAGGACAAAGCGCCCATGCAAAAGACAACCAGTGAAGGTTTTCAACATGTAGATCTGTCACATCCATGGCGGTTCACTTCAATGAGCAAGAGATGATTTTACTATTTATAGTAGCTTGTCATGGCCACATTTCGTAAATCACGTGTTACAATATAAATGTAAAAGTGATGATGTGTTTTCCATTTCTTATTAAAGAAACAACAATGTTTTGGCCTTTGATTGATAACTCAGGAATTGAATTTCTATTCTGATATAAACTTGACCAAAGAGTATGTCTTATAAACCCTTAGTGAGTATGGGGATGCTTCAGTCATTATTGGTCAAGTAAATGAGCATGTAATTTGCAAATATGTACTATAGGTTTGCAGAGGATGGAGGTGTTGGTTCATCACTTATGGCTTCGAAGAATAAGGGTGAAGGAGAAGGAAGTGTGACCTGTCAAGAAACTTGTGGTGCAAACAATGTAACACAATAGCTGTAGATCATGTTCATGCTTTTGGAGGAAAAAAATATCCATAGTGGGGAGGAATGAACCAGATGGCTCCAAACACGCTCAGAATCCAACAGTGGCTATGGGAAAGCTAAAAAATAAAAGTCCTTAGATTGAATAGCAAACAAAACCAGATCATAGTGCTCGTTTCCTTGATTCGAACAGTGTGAACAACACTCAAATCCGAGTTCATATGGTCAAGTTATAGTTGGTCAAAGTTTTGGTCAAACTTGGCCAAGTGGTACGCTTAAGAAGGAAACAAAATGGTAGAGACCTGACTTACAGAATTTGGTCACTGAAAATCGACGAATTTGTTGAATAGCAAAAATTCCTTGTAACCCTTATTTTCAACAAAATGGAAAATAACCAAGTTGTTTTAAAACCAAAAAATTACAAAAAATTAGCGGGTGGGTCCAACTTGCCGGACCCGTCGACCCCACCGATCACATATTAAAAAAATTCAAAATGAGGTGGTGGCCCGCCACCCCTACCACACCCCACGGTCTATCTATATCTATATATATATATCTATATATATATATATATATATATATATATATATATATATATCTCCCTCTCTCTCTCTCTCTCTCTCTCTCTCTCTATATATATATATATATATATATATATATATATATAGATATATAGATATATATGCACCGGGTGGACTACCAAAGGCAAACTCGCCACCCCTCCTTTGTATACTAGATGTCTATATTCTAAGAGCGATAGGGCTCGAACCCCCCTAGCCAGCTTGGCCAACCCGCTTCTTGGTTGCCCCCAATCAACCCATTCAAAAATTCAACATGGAAACTTAAAACTAAAACATGCCCATGTATGGGGGGTCAGTGGGGTTGGAACCCCGACCTACCCATTCCAAATTTGAGTTTTTACCAACATTTCAACGACCCTCTTTGTTTTATCCACTAAGAAAAACCATATAAGATATGACCCAAATCATTTGACCAAGAAGAACATGGAGGAGCAATAGAACCATGAGTGGGCGGAGGTGTGGAACGTTGAGCGAGGGAATCATTAAGATGTTGAAAAGATTCCCTTAGAGGGCTAGAGGTTTCAGTGTCAAAAATTTTCAAGATTATAGTCATTTTTTCATGTTTTCTCGCCAGGAGTCCAACCATGTAGTTATAATGTCCATCTGAGTAGCATAAATTTAGGTGTCTAGCAGCAATAAATCTTTGTAGAATCTTGTGGAATCTAAAAGATTCCCTTGGAGGCTAATTTTTGACAAAGGCAAAATGATGCCAACTTTATAATCATTTTTCACAAAAATTTCGTAGGTAGCACAATGGTGTGCTTAGAATCTTCATCTGAACAATGGATTTTTCGGCCATCTTTAGGAAGGAATCTTTGGGGGAATCTTCAAGATTCCCGAGGGTCCATAATTTGACGGTGTCAAAATGGGGAAATGTTTATAGTTGTTTGACACGATTTTGTGCCATAAATTCAATGGTGTTTTCTGTTTCAACATCTGAGCTTTGAATTTTTTGGCCATCCCCAAAAGTAGAGGTATATGATGTAGTTATGACTTGCTCTTATTATAATTTCGTGAGATGATGATTTTGTTATTGAGATCCCTGATTACCATGATGTGGAGGGATACTTGTATGCCACATCATGTGCTATTTTATTATATTTTCATGCTGAAGGAAAACCCATTTGAGTGAGATTTCTTATAAGGAAAATGTCTCATGGAGAGACATGCTACTCTTGTTGAGAGAATCTGCCCATATGAGTGAGAGTTCTTGAGAACATCTCATGGAGAGACATGCCACTCTGGTTTAGGGTATTCATCCTTGTAATGACAAAGAATATACCATTGACATCATCATCATTTGTAGCATTTAATGAAGTGGCCTCCTCACTCTTGACACCAGGGCCTACAGGCATAACCCACACTGGGTGAACTCTGTTATCAATGTGTTTTGTGTTCTAGAATTGATGGTCATCATTATGTTTCATATTCTTTACAATATGCACCTATTTCTCTTCATACTCTTTCATATGCAATTTTGTTAAAATCACAGAACTAAAAGATCTTGGATATTTCCAGTAGCCAAAGAGATCTAGATCACTCAATGTCCTTGATCAACGATTCTCTCTATAGATCAACAATGAATTATCGTACTCATATCTAGTAATCATCATGTCTCAATAATAGTTTCCACTTGTTCATTTAGGACATCGAATCAAACATAATAAATAATATATATATATCACAAAAAAATACCATACTCATTCTCCATCTCAAGGAGGTTCCAACCACAATCCTTAGCTTGTCTCGTACAACAACATTGTCTCAATATATGAAGGTAACTCAGTTCCAGCTATATGTAGTATTCTTTGACAATTGGTTCCCAATATTTTTCATCATAATGTATCCATGTTATATCTGCGCTTAGACGGCTCTCCAAGGAGCTTCTTCATCTTGCCCCAGAGCTAGCCATGCTAGCAACATCGTAATCAACCTTGATCATGCTTAAGGCTACATACCTTTCATCCGATATATCATGGCAGATATCATACTAAGGCAACATCCAAATGTGCTTATCAATAATAATCCCAAAAGTCATGAGTACATCCATGTAGTCACATATCGTAGAGTGAATATCTCAGATCAAAATTGATTGTCCCATGCAAGTACTGCGAAGAATGCTTGCTGGAAACTCAATGTATATGAAGTGGATCAAACATGACTTCACTGATGTTCTATGCAAATCATACATATGAACGGGTGTTCAAAATGAAACATCAATGCTTTAATTTATTGATAGTTTCCAAATCAAGTTCAACAATATTTCTTCACAATTTTTTGAAATTCAATCGGAGTGTCCAAGGATTTTCATTTTCATTTTCCAACAATTATTCACTAGCTTCGAAATATATATTTCATTTTCCCAGCTTTAGAAATTGATTCATCATGCCATGATTCTTCATTTTTCACTTCAGAGACCATCCCCTCTTACTTTAATTATCAGGGGCTTATTTCCTATCAAGTGTATATCATTAGTATAAAACCAAAATCAAAATCAAAATCATACCTTGGAACACTTCTTAAGTAGAGGTTTGGATCAACACATAATCTTGGATTCACCAGATAACTTTTAATATGGACACATCAAGATCAAGGAGCTTTCATCATATAAAGATCTATGCAAACATAACACTTTTCCAGATAAATATGCTTATGCTTACACACATAATTTTTGTTAGATCAAAACTAATATCAAACTCATCAATATCATTTGAATCAAATTCTTTAGATTAGGTGACCGGTAGAGCTCTCATCAAGTCATGAATTCATCTATTATCATGCCAACAAGTTGTCATTTATCAAACAATATGAATCCAAATTTCATCAAGTCAACCTCATGATCATAATATAAGTCATTAGATGCAAATAAATACACCAAGAATAAGTTATGCATGTTTCATCCATTCATTGGTAGATTACTTCACACTGAATCACAACTATCAATACTTCAACCAATGTTCTAAGAATGAGGAGGCCAATAAAAAACCATTATCGAATACCAATATTAGTCAATGAACATCACTATAATGACATAGCATTGTCATTAAGGAAAATCATCACTCGTCAAATCAAACCATTAGTCTTCAAGTCAAATCCCAAATTCGATGTCATAGTGAGATTTACAGTCTAAAAGATATCTCAAAATCACATCAAAGTTCTAAGTCATTATTAGGCATCATGTCAAAACGCCAAACATTCCTTATCTATATTAAACAGAAAAATCATATTAAACTCTCGAAACAAAAAATTCAGTGGTTAAATCATAATGAAATATCTATATTCATATCCTGGTCACTTGCAAACACAAGTTTAGTCTATATATTCATATTATAGTAAATATTCAAACTTTCATGCTCACAAATACTTATGTCATTTTCTCCACATATGTAGGCCTGACATTTTTTAGGTGTACTTCTTATTTTATCCACAAAACTTCATTCTTATGTCCAATAGGCACAGTTGCACCCATAGGCCTTCCCTGCTAGTGGTTGGGACACTACATCACACCCTTGACCTTACTTCCATGCAACTGAAAGGCTACAATCGCACTTGTAAACCTGCTTCCGTGTGACTAAGGTTTAGATTAAGGGAAAACTCTCTCTTCTCAAATCAAAACTTTGTTGTAGATCAACAATGTGAGATATTTGTCTATTCATGCCCATAAATCATACTTGAATAGTAAATAATATACATATAATGCAAATGGTAACAGGAGTGAGGATTTTACGGAGAGATAATTTTATCTTTATTTATTTATTTATTTATTTTATTTATTTATTTTTATTTTTATTTATTTATTTTTATTTTTATTTTTATTTTTATTTTTATTTTTATTTTTATTTTTATTTATTTTTATTTATTTATTTATTTATTTATTTTTTATTTTTTATTTTTTGAATGGGAAGCCACTTCAGTCATAAGTCATCAACCTGACTATAATACAGTCATGCATCAACAGATCTATTAGATGATAAAGTCAGACTATATCACATATTCATCATGTTCATGTATATTAGCATCAACTACTTCAAAACATCATGACATCAATATTTCATCAAGGGTTAGTGTCAAGTAGTTAATAGGAGCATACTTCAAGAATCATGATCACAAAATTACTTATTTGTCACATAACTCAATCCATCAAGTCAAGGCATTCAATTTTTCCATATGCCATAATTACTGAGCACATCAAATCATAACCATTGTCAACAAAAGATCCTGAATATAAATCTCATTGTTAAACTTCTATCATCATGGCTATCATGCTTAATACCCATAGTATCAAGTCACCACCTACTAGAATCAAGGTGCTAGCTTATTCATGGGATAGAGACATAAAATAATGATAGATGTTATCCAAACATAAAGTATACCAATATATCATAAATCAATATTTCCAAGTAGCTTCATAAAATCAAGAAATTGATTATGTAAGATACTTTTTCAATATCAAGTGCACCATGAATCCAAATCACTTCAATATGCAAGCATGAACCATTTGAAAAGGAGTCATTCTCATCATATCTTAGGGCTTACCTTACCATCCAATATTACAGCTGAATCATAAAACCATACATAACTTGTAGTATTCCAATACCTATACGCCTACTTATTTGACATAGGCAACTTGTAGCACTTTGTCACGTTTTCATCAGGTCCCTCTTTACCCATTGCAATGATAGCTCTTCTCTTCCTACATTAACCATGATCCTCAATAAGTATCCACTTATCATATCTAATAAAGGATTTAGAAGCATCCAAATACTCAAATATATATGCAGGAACCACAAGTAATAATCAAAACAATCATCAAATTCACGAGTCTCAACAAAAGTAAAGATATAAATAAGCATCATAAATCGGAAAGAACTTATCTTCAATGATAGGTGATCCTATTCTTCTTGAGCCAACCTTTAAGAGCCATCACTGTCTATTGTCTATATGACAATGTTTCCTTCACTACTTCAATAACTTTTATCAATGACTAGGCCTACTAGAGACTATTCCATCTAGGGGTTCATCAAATCTGTCACAAGTGCTTGATCATATTCACGTTTAACATGTTAGGTTTCTATTGATGGTGCTAGACTCACCAACATCAAAGGGTCTCCCTGGTATGAAGTCCCAACTAGACCTCACACCATTTTGTGTAGGAGTCGCATCCGATACGATGGCCCGGTTTCCATTATCTTATAGGTTTGCCTCAACTCTTACTTGTTAGCATAGGAGAGTGGTCTGCTTTGTCTTATGAGAAGTGAGTTTTGCGTTCCTGGTGAGTGTAATTGTCACTTTTGTCAATGGTTCTTTCACCATAGAGGGAGAGGGTGGGAGTGAGACCCAAGTCAGTTGGGAGAATCCCTGACTCTGTTAGGAACACACAACACAACAGGACATGCACATCTTCTGGTGGAATAGTCCAGATAGATGTAGAAGTCACAATGCACAAGCGAATATAACACATATAACACTTAGTGGATTAGTCCGCACGAGTACAACGGTTGTTATAGCAAGTTCCATGTGAAAGGTTTGCCTGATGTCTAGGAGAGTAGTCTACACGGGTGAGACAACGTTAACAGCATATACAAAAAAATTTCATTAACATGTATGTATTACAACAAGTGAATTATTTCAAGTGTTAAAAATAGGTTCAAGAAACATGCATTACAAGTGTTAAAGATTAGTCTTACAATAGATACAACACATGTGTGAAAACGTGTTGGCCTATTAGCAGGCTTCTGAATTAAGTGAAAGTTCCAAGACACATCGTTACACCATACATCACTAACCCCGTGTGAGGAGCATTGGAGCCATTTCTTACTCCACAAAGAAAATATAACTGAATCTCTTGGCTATGTGGGAGGAGCTGAGGTGAAAATTCCATTGCATGTACAAATGAGGGGGTATGTATAGCCAAGTGTGAAACTGACCCTTGTGGTTGTTCAACTACCCTCATGACTGTTTGACTTCCATGAGTTTTCAACTTTACATGACTCTTTGTTCAACAAGTGGGTCTCTTGGACTTCCAAGTTACATTACATCAATTTGACAACATGGCCCACAGTGGAAATGTGGACAACATGACTCATGACATGACTCAACATGACAGTGTTGGTACATTAGTGTTGCTGCTAGAGTGTATGTTGAGCTACTGTGCTGTTGGGTGATGGATGTCTTCATGTCTGCATGGAAAAGTGCACTGAGTCTTTGATGGTCATGGTCTGCTTGATGTTGCTTTCGCACATTGCTCCTTGCTTGTATGTTGGAAGGCTTAACAGGCTCATTTGTTTGTGAAAGGTGCATGTTTATCCATTCGTCCATCCATGAGCACATCTTGCATGTTTACTTGTTCGTCCATCCACAAACACATCTTTGCATGATCATCCATTCATGAGGACATCTCTTTGCATACATCATTCATTCGTGCATTGGTGAACCTATCCTTCTGCATGTGCTCCCTTCGTTCATCCCATTCGTCGTCGCGCCATGTTTTTTGGTGTACCTGTACCTACAGTCACTTATGACAAGATGACATCAAATCCAAAAACCTCCTAGTCTACCATGAAAAATGATCATTTTGGATGTAGGTGACTGGGAGATGAAGTAAGGTTGGGAGGCAGGATGATGGATCTAGGAACTGCTGATGAAAATTGTGCAAAAATCACTGGGTGATGAAGATGAGCAATCCAAGTCGATGGTGACTGTCTACAAGGTCTGGCTCAACTAGAAGGAAAAATTGCACAAATTTTGGGAGGGACAGTCTAGGCTATAGAAAGGCAAGGCAGACAGAATTTGTGCATTTTTCGGAATGAGCAGGAAGTAAGGGCTTGACAGAAAAATTTGCACAATTTTCTGTAGGAACAGGACGGGCTGCATGAAGGATCAACAGGCAGAAATTACACATCTTTTTGGAGGAACTAGTTGGGAGCTTGGCAGTGAAACCGCACAATTCAAGGAGGGAACTAGAATCTAGTTTTTGTGTCACTGGTAGCAGAAACTACATAATTCCCAAGGGGAACAGGCAGTTAGCTGCCGGGAGCTTGGAAGTAGAAATTGCACAATTTCTTAAGGGAACTCACAGTTTGTTGTTGGGAGTTGCTAGTGAGGGAAACGACACTGAGGCTGGGAGCCCATCCTGATGATCATCTCTGTGAAATTTCTGAGCTAAGAGGACTGCTGAGTAGTAGAAGGCCTATTCATGAAAACTACACAACTTTCTAGATGAATAGCTGGTTGACTGTCAGGAGGACTGGTTGGAAAAACTGTGCAATTTTTTGAGGGAGAGAGGGATGGGCATTGGGTGTCTGCCTGGCCTTTCTATGCAATTTTCCTAGCCAATGGAGAAGGCAAGATCTGCACCCTCTGTTCCGCTTTTGAGGGGAATGAGTCTTGGGGTGGCTACCGGGTCAAACCCTATGTTTGACTCGCTGGAAGTTGATTGATTTCTTGCAGGAAGCACAACTTGAAATGATTTGCTTGGTGCTTCTACCTGTTCTGGGTGACAGTTGATTGAGTCGATGGTGGGGTGATGGTCTGGCTGTCAAATGGGATTATGGTTGTCAAAACTTTAGTAAAATGACTAAGTGTGTGAATGAGTGAAAAGGGTGCACATGTGATATTGCAAACACACACCAAAATGAATTGACGACGAGACGAACCAAACCATCTAAACACATATGTTCAACATGACTGATCGGTGGTGCAAGCGACAAGTGTGACACTTGCAATTGATCATTGATCGACCATGATGACGCTTGTGCGACACTGGATGTGACTCCGTGTGTGAGTGCAATAGATGATTTCATAATGAATGTAACATGTACAAACGAAGCAAAAACCTCGAGCATGACCAGAACATAGTCGCAAGAAAGACATTGACATCAACATGAAGAAGCTTGGGTGGAATGAACAATCTAGGTGGGTGCGAAGGCTCAAACGAGCTCATGGAGTGAACCTAAGTGTATGCAACCACCAAGTGAAACTCTCAATGGAGGCCTTGAATTTGGGTGCAGGCCAAAATTTTGGAGGGTGGTTGTAGCTACTACAACACTTGGCGACACACTGGTAGAACTCTAGATTCTCTATTTTGGTTGATTGATAGCATAGGTCCTTGGTATTTTAGGGAGTATTGAGTCACTATGTAGGTTACTTTGGCTTCCCCACTTACCCCATGGACATACATGGTTCACCTTTACCTAACTTAGTTAAACACAAAAAAACGTTCAACTTGATTGCAATGTTTCGAATTTGGGAAGGGTAGTTTAGGTCAAGAGTTGAAGATTTTTAGAGTATAAGTTTTCATCTCTAGTTTTGCTCCGCTGCCAGTAGGCCTGGATAGTACCCCAGTGGAGTCATGTAGGAACACACACATTGCTCCACTGCCAGTGAGCCTGGTCAGTATCCCGATGGAGTTGCATGCTTCGCCTTTTTACACAAGAAGCCTTTCTCTTCTTTCCCCTTTGTATTTTTTAAAGAGGACTGTGCATAGGCTCTTATTTATTTTTGGTGTGGAAGAAAACAAAGTGAAAAAACTACAAATAAAGAACAAAACAAGAAGAGGTTGTTCCTTCAGATAATCATGTAAGACCTCTGACATAGGCTTGCTCGTTTATATTTTCCCCTTCTTTGTTTCTACTAGTTGGATGAGCTTGAACGCATAGAGTAGAAAGCTGAGTACAGGCATGAGGCTTCCTAGTGTGGACACAAGTTCAAGGATGGACCAAAACTTCCCTTGTAGATGGCTCATACTTTCCGTCAAAACTTCATCGGCCGAAGGTTATAACCAAACATAGAGAGGACGGATACAAGACTGGACAAGTGTTGCAGTGTCACAAGTCTCTTCAAATATTAGCCACATACTCTATTCAAAAGCCAGAACATATTAGTTGGTAGAACATATTTCCGGAGACAAAAATAATAAGGTATTAAACAAACCAAACAAACAAAAACAAAAATAGTAAGCAAAGAAAACAAAGTGAAAACAACAACAAGCAAGAAAAGAAAGCAAGTTAGCAAGAAAACAAACATGCAAACCAGAAAGCAAAGACAAGTGAAAAAGAAAACACTACTCCTACTCCTATGTTAAATGGTGGGGGTTACGTGAAATTAAATTTCCTGTGAAGCCACCATAGGCGTACCCTACCTGCAATCACAAAGATACAATCGATTAAAATGGATAAAAAATAGTGTGCCACAGAAAATGAAAAAACTTGAAAAACTTTCACACGAGAGAGAAGGTATTGCCTATGGGCGGAAGAATGTGTCACAACCACCCAACACACACGCTTACCTCTTCCATGATTACCATTTTTCAACAAACCTCGGAGGCCTCTTGCGAGTTTTTGTTGTTCTGCACCAAGTTTCTCAATGACTACGATGAAGGACTGGAGCTTGTTACTTGCAACACGACTCGCCAAGTAAGATTGTTCCAGCCATTCATCGATTTGATCATAAAATTTGTGATGGCCATTTTGAAAGATTCTTGATCTTTGAGAAGATGGATTCTTGATTCAAGAGATGGGATCACGATGGGAATCTGATACTGATAGATAGATCTGGTCATTCTCATCAATCGTGTCAAGACAGTGAGGTCCTACCATAGCCATTAGTGCAGGCCGAAGTGCCTCACTTGCTTGATAGAAGTGTAAGAAGAAAGATGTTAGATGGTGAAGATCATAGTGCGTGAAGCAGCTATCATTGGATGTATTTTTGGGGAAATGATAAACTGCATGACAACCACCCAATATAGAAGGGAAATCAGACTAGTCGATCGAGATGTCGAATTCCCAGTTTGACATGAAAAAAGAAACCTTTTGAATATTCGTGTGAATGCTCTCAATGAGGGAACCAAGTTCATTGTGTGTTAGGCATGATAGAACACCCACCTGCAACTGGTGAAAAGGTGCACAGGCATCATGGTAATCAAACAAATGTAAAAAGGATGCTAGCACTGTGAATGTGTGAAACCGGTTGGGGTGTGGCAAAATGAGAGTAACTTGATTTTCACGATATGTTTTGTGCTCATCATCACACAGGGAAATTGCTGGTGTGATGAGTGGGAAGATTTGATGTGAAAAATTTGCAAAGTGATCAAGGAGCTGATTACGAGAGATAACATCTAATAAGTATGATTCTAGATAAAGATAGTCTTTGAAATGATCAACTTCATTGTCCCATGATCAGATGAGAGACAGACACTCCCAACCCAAATCGGATGTAAGAGAGGTGCATGAAGACGGATATGTTGTAATGGACTCGTGGATCTGATCATTTGCAAAAATATGAAATTTTGAAATATCATACCATGAATAGTAAATATCATTTACACAAGGATCCGCATCGAGTTGAACCATGCAAATAGACAGATTGTGCATGAGAAACTAGATATGATTTGGTTTGACGGGCTTACTAAAGTCACGAGGTCCTGACATAACCATCAACGGATGTTGAAGTTCCTATATTCCCTGACATGTCCCAAAACTTTCCAGAATTGAAAAATTGCATTTTGGGATGTGAACCAGATCATGCATGGCTTGAGGATGGCTATTGTTACTGATTTCAAAACTTCTCTTAGGATGACAAGCATCTCTTTCACAGGCTTCATCAAAATCTTTAGCAAGATGACTTGACGAGCTATCTTCATGCAACACACAAGATGATGATGAGTGGGAAGAGTCTTGTGTGTTGAGACTACTTTCATCATGGATAACCTCATTGCCTTATGTCGATTGAGGAGATAACTCGGAAGATGAAGAAGCAAGAGAATGTGGAGTGTCTCTAACACATATTGATGTGTTTTGAATGATAGGACACATAGGCAAGCAAGGCGCAGAGGAAGCTTCGATATGGATGTCTACTTTGACCGATTCACATTCCAGATCTGAGTTAGAGTGTACATGATATGACAATAGATCATATGATGTGCCTGGGCATTCATAAAAAAATATGGAAACGTGGGAGTGACAATAGTCCAAGGCTGGAGGTTGATCGAAAGAATTGATTGTGCATGATGTTTCACCAAGATTCATGGATCGAGGATCAATTAAGAATGGAAGATAAATGTTTTGAGAGGAATTGATTGTGTCTTCACCATCCTTCTCCTCCGCTTGTATGATGATACTGCCTTGCTCATGAATGCAACTTGAGCCAACATCTCGAGAATCAAGAGAGTGTGTGCAACTAGCTTGTGAAGTAGATCGCTCAAGTGAGTCATGGGGCAAGGACTCATGGCTTGTAGATGATGGAGGATAGCAGATATGTAGATTAGACTTAAGACTTGGGTTACGAATAGTGAAGTCCTCTTGCGGAATGGAGAGATTAGTTTTCACCATAGGCTTTCCTAACCATTCTGGAATTTCCTCCATTGGGGTGGGAGATAGCTAAGCAGATGGATTGGGAACAAGTTGCATAGATTTCTCAAATTTGCAACCACTGCGGGGGGGACCCGTTGCACATATTTCTTAGTTTTGTGGTTGCTACGAGGGGGAAACCTCTTTGAGACATGAGGTGTCTCATGATTCGCGAGAGTTGAGAAAAAAGGGAAATTAGGAAGTTCACCATTTCAGGAGACATGAACCAAGTGTTTCAACTCTCGATTCATGAAGTCAAGGTCCACAAACTGCTCAGGAATTTCATGACATAGGTGAAGGAAGTGGGTAACAAATTCCTCAACTAATTCTCCAGGCTTCATTCTTAAATGAGAGATTCTTTCATAAACATCTTGGTGGTCACACTCATTGAAGGCTTGATGGAGCTCCTTGAGGAAAGTGAGAAGGGAATGGATGGAAGCAGGTGGCAGGGTATGACACCACTGATTAGCACGACCTTCAAGGGTGAGGAAGAAGAGTATGAAAACAATCTCATCACTATCGATTTCATGAGATTCATAGAAATGAAGAAAATCATAAATGTGCTCGGTTATGGACGTTTTGTCCTCACCATCAAACTTTAACAAGGACAAGTGATCGAGAAGCTCATCAGGGATTGATAACTGATTAAGGGAGAAATGAGAGAAACACCCCCAAAGCATGGATCATGTATTATTCATTGGGTAAGAGATTCAACCCAGATGTATGGTTTCAGCTTGTCATCTGGCCCTCCTTCTAGTGCCAAAATGTTGACAGTGCTGGACCCGCCAACGTTAGGCAGTCTCCCCAGTATGAAATCCTAACTGTACCTCACATTGTTTAGTGTAGGATTCCCATCTAGTACGATGGCTCAATTGCCATTATCTTAAATATTTTCCTCAACTCTTACTTGTCAGCACACGAGAGTGGTTTTCTTTGTCTTCCGAGAAGTGAGGTTCGTGTGCCTAGTTAATGTAAGTGTCACTTGTGTCAATGGATCTTTCATCATGGAGGGAGAGGGTTGGAGTGATTCCCAAGTTGTTTGGGAGAAGTCCCAACTCTGTTAGGAACACACAACACAACAGGACATGTGCAGCTTCCAATGGAACAGTCCACACGGATGCGGCAGTCACAAAACACAAGGGAATATAACACGTATAACACTCAATGGATTAGTCACGTGAGTACAATGGTTGTTATAGAAATTTCGATGTGAAATGTCTATCCGATGTCTGGGAGAGTAGTCTACATGAGCAAGACAATGTTAAGAGCATATACAACACATTTTCATTAACATATGTGTATTACAACAAGTGAATTAGTTCAAGTGTTAAACACAGGTTCAAGAAACATGCATTACAGGTGTTAAAGATTAGTTTTACAATAGATATAATACATGTGTCAAAACATGCTTTCCTATTAGCAAGCTTCTGAATTAAGCAAAAGTTCCAAGACACATCGTTACACCATACATCACTAACCCCATGTGAGGGGCATTGGAGCCACTACTTACTCCTCAAATAAAAGATAACAGACTCTCTTGGCTATGTGGGAGGATTTGAGGTGAAAATTCCATTGCATGTAAAAATGAGGGGGTATTTATAGCCAAGGGTGAAGCTGACCCTTGTGGATATTCAACTACCCTCATGAATGTTTGACTTCCATGGATTTTCGACTTTACATGACTCTTTTTTCAACAAGTGGGTCTCTTGGACTTCCACGTTACATTACATTGATTTAAAAACATGTCCCATAGTGGATATGTGGACAACATGACTCGACATGGTAGTGTTGGTACATTCATGTTGTTGCTAGAGTGCATGTCACGTTCTAGTGATGTTGGGTGATGGATATATTAATGGTGTGTCACAACTTCACCTCCGCATGGAAAACTGTACAGAGCCTTCAACGGTCACTGGTTTTCTTGATGTTTCTTTGGCACGTTGTTCCTTTCTTGTATATTGAAAGGCTTGACAGGCTCATATGTTTGCGAAATGTGCATGTTTGTCTATTTGTCCTTCCATGAGCACATATTGCATGTTTTCTCATCCATCCATTCGCAAACACATCGTTTCATGATCATCCATTCATGAGAACATCTGTTCACATACATCGTTCGTTCCTCCGTTGGTGAACCTATTCTTCTGTATGTTCTCCCTTCATTCACCCCATTCGTCGTCACGCCATGTTTGTTGGTGTACTTGTACCTGCAGTCACTCATGACTAGGCGACATGAAATCTAAAAACCTCCTAGTCAACCATGACACATGATCATTTCAGATGCAGTTGATTGGGAGAGGCAGCAAGGTTGGGAGGCGGGATGATGGATTTGGGCACTGCTGATGAAACAGTGTAAGAGTCACTAGGTGATGAAGATGAGCAATCCAAGTCAACATTGACTATCTGCGAGGTTTGGCTCGACTGAAAGGAAAAACTGCACAAATTTTGGGAGGGACCGTCTGGGCAACAGGAAGGCAAGGCAGATAGAATCTGTGCATTTTCTAGAACAAGCAAGCATTAAGGGCTTGACAGCAAAATTTGTGCAATTTTCTGGAGGAACAAGTCGGGTTGCATGAAGGATCAGCAGGAATATATTGTATAGTTTTTTGGTGGAATTGGCTGGGAGACTGACAGCCAAAACTATGTAATTCCTGGAGGGAACTTGCAGCTGGCTGCTGGGTCACTGGTAGCAAAAATTGCACAATTCCCAAGCAAAACAGGTAGTCAACTGTCAGGATTTTGGCAGCAGAAATTGTGCAATTCTTGGAGGGAACTGGGAGTCTGCTGTTGAGAGCTGTTGGCAAGGGAAACTACACTGAGGTTGGGAGGTCGTATTGCTAATCATCTCTGGGCAATTTCTGAGCTGAGTGTACTACTGGGCAGCAGAAGGCCTGCTCATGAAAACTGCACAATTTTCTAGATGAGTATCCAGTCGACTGTTGAGAGGAATCGCTAGAAAAAAAAATGCAATTTTTTGAGGGAGACAGGGATGGGCACTGGGTGTCTCTCTAGCCTATCTGAACAATTTTCCCAGCCAAGGGAGTGGCAAGATCTTTAGCCTTTGCATAATTTTTTAGGGGAATGAGTCTCGGGGTGGCTATCGTGTCAAATCCTCTATTTGACTAGCTCGATGCTGATTGATTTCTTGCAGGTAGTGTGGCTTGAAATGACTTGATTGATGCTTCTGCACTTTTCTGGGTGACAGTCGATCAAGTCGATGGCGGGGTGATGGTCTGCTGTCAAAGGGGAGTCCGGTCATTGAAACTTTAGCAAAATGACTAATTGTGTGACTGAGTGAAAGATGCACATGTGATCTTGCAAACACACACCAACATGACTTGACGATGAGATGACCCAAATCATCCATACACACATGTTCAACATGACTAACCGATGGTGCAAGCGACAAGCGCGACACTTGCAATTGATCATTGATTGACCATGATGATGCTTGTGCAACACTGGATGTGACTCCATGTGTGAGTGCGACAGATGATTTCATAATGAACGTAACATGTACACATGAATTGAAAACCTCGAGCATGACCAGAACATAGTCACAAGAAATACATTGACATCAACATGCAAAAGCTTGGGTGGAATGAACAAGCAAGGTGGGTGCGAAGGCTTACATGAGCTCACAGAGTGAACCTGAGTGTATGCAACCATCAAGTTAAACTCTCAAGGGAGGCTCTGAATTTGGGTGCAGGCCAAAATTTTGGAGGGTGGTTGCAGCCACTACAACAGTTTCATATTTGAAATATTTTCCATAAACTATGGTTTCTCTCAAACCCTAATGTTATAATATCAATCAAACCTAATACACAAATTTCCTAAGGTTTTCTTCAAACCCTATAATTATTTTAGGTCTCCACCATCATCTTCTTGCTTCCATTAATGGTGTCATCATAGGGGTGATCTCCATTACTTTTCTTCATCCCATCTCTCATACCATGTCAATGTTTCTTAGGGCTATATTGTTCTTTTCTTTGATAATTGAATTTCTTCACTAACACATTAAGTTCACCCCATAACATCATAACATCATTCTAATTTACATAAATATTCAGCAGCATATGTAACTATGTATAAAGAAAAATATCATCATCATCAATGCAACGAAACGTAAAGGAATAATAGTAGAAAAATATTCACACATAGAGACACCAAGAATGGTCGGAGACTAGGGAAAAACCCACAATGGTTATCATCAAATGATTCACAAAAATAAAGTACAATGATCCATATCTTCATCTATGTAACTAAATAGAAAAACAAACTACAACATCCATAAATGAACCCAAAAAAGATTTTCCTCAAAACTCTAATTTTGAAGTCTGTAATGAACTATCACTGTTTGCGGTCAATTGTTGAACCCTGTAGTTACTGAGTGAAATCTTTGGACAACTGATATTCCATCATTTAGGTCTCAATAGCATGGAGGAGGAGTCACGTGAGTGAATATAGGAGCATATTCGCACCCTTAAGCCTGGCATGCGAGCGATTAGGATCATATTTGGTCTAAGAGAAGTGAACGACTGTGATTCTAAAACCCTAACTCCAACCCTATCAACTTAAATAATCAATTAAGATTAAGTAGTTATTAATCCATCCAAAAATACTCCAATCACATCAACTTATATGGCCAATTAACATCAAGTGGTTATTAAGCCAACCATGTTATATAAGATTATCTTCTTCTTTCATCAAAGTTAAATTATGAATACTTAGTTGTGCAATTAGTATCAGTGTACAAGTCCCTAATCAACTCAATGTCTGAAAATGGATCATGGCCAGCCTGAATGATTTATAATTTCTTTCTATAATATTGATAAAATAACATGTAGTTTATTGTTTAGCAGGTAATAATTATTTACAAAATTGTTGACAAAGAATAAAATAATGGGTTGTTATTGATGCAAGCATTATTCATTGTGGTTAACAGTGGACTTGTGTCAATTTGTACTAAGCTATGGTGTATAAGGATAAGTGTGCATAACCTAGTTTATAGTTAAGGTGAAGTGTGGATAACCTATGAGGTCAAGATAAGGTTTCTCATTAACTACATTCCTCAAGATGCTTTCCTTGGGATGTTATACTTGTTTATTTTATTTATGAATTAAGTACTACCCCATAAGTAATTTACATAAGATATACACTTCAAAGTGAGACACAGTTAGGATGCCATAAGATACCTACCATAAGTAGCAGAGACCATGATACATCATATTAGGTATCACATATAAGGGATGACAAGAGGTTGACGCCCCTCTTTCTAAAAACTTGTAGTGTAATTGCATAAATTGAGAAGGTGGAGAGATCCAAGTGACGAATAAGGTTATGTGTGTAAAACATTGTTTTGTCCAAAGAAGTGAACACACGCTAGGGTCCAATGACTAATACTAGACAAATTGAAGTGCAATAAGGACTATAAATTGAAGCCACCTAAGAATATCTTTTGAGGAATCATTAGAGTGGCATTGAGAAACATTGTTGGTCTTCTTGGCAAGCCTTCATGTGCTTGTGATTCATTAGTTAACCTACGCACAACAAAATACAATGGAGTTGTATACATTAACTAATATTAAATTTGTTAATTGAAAAAACAACATACCATATACCACATAAAAAATATAAAATAAACAGCATACCACATACCTCTAAAGTTATCTATGAGCATTCAAGTAGAGCATCAAGATCACTCTAATACTAATGGTCTCCATTAACTTCTCATGTTCATGATAAAGTAGGAAGCATCCTATCTTTGATGGGTTATTTCTTGGCATTGTTTATAGTTGGGGGTTTGTAACAACTAAGTTTATACAGTGGTAAAAAAAATTACCCCGTCAATCATATTCAAATACAAACACTTTTCCCTTCTTTGTTCTTTCACTCTGTGTTAGATATTATCCATTGATAACCATTGATCTAGTGAGAAAATCAATGCCTTAAGAGTATGGTGATGAAACATTGAGGGTTTTATTTCCTGTGATGAAATTTCCTAACCAATAGTCATTTCCCCATTCATTACCTTTTGGGGAAACCATTGCATATATTTTCCCTGCAAAAAATGGAGTACCAATATGTCAGTTCACTAAATAAATAAAGCATACTATAGTCATGATAGCTAATACAAATTAATAAAATATTCATCAAACCTCGGTTAACAATATATCTAAGATGTAATCATAATATGCTGAATTACTTAATTGGTCCTCCTCCAACCACAATAACTCTGCAGTTATATGTTGACCAATGGAGAGTGGTAGATTATACCACCATCTATCTCATCTATGGATTAAAAATCTTCTCATTCATTGCTACCACATGTCACAAAAAAGTAAAGGAGTTTTCTCATACATATTTCAAGTATAACATTGTTTGATGTTTGAGTTAAAAGAAATCCATGATTTCCCTAGAATGTTTTGCATTCATATAATTTTGTTAAGTCTACATCCACCACCTCTTGAAAAATCTATGTACCTTCGATTTCTTGACTGATTGGTATTCTTGCATTATTTCACACTCCTCCATAACTCGAGAACACTAGAAAAGAATATATTTTGCATCTCAAATAACACAGGTAGTAGTGAACTTCATTTATTTCATATGTACTACAGTTTTAATGCATGTTCCTACCCCATAACCCTCCCCTTTATATCCCTTATTTGAAAATAGTTCCAAATATGTGGTTGTCTATAGTAAACATTCCCTAGCCTAGGGTTGAAAGCCTCAATAGAGAAAACACATAATTCAATCGAGAAAACTCAATTGAATATGTACATTACTTAAATTGAAAAAGGTAGGCAAAGAAGGCATACCCGTAGGTCCTACATTTGTTGAGGATCTGCAGGGTTCAAACCCTAAATCCTCCTCCTAAATCTGCACACCTACAAGATAGACAAGAAAACACCAACATAACATATCATTTGAAGTAAATATGCATATAGAAAAGTAACATCATAAGAATATCCAACAAATTCTTAAAGATAAATAATCCAAATTGGAAGGTGTTACACAACATTTTGTCACTTTCCTTGTACTCCCCGTTCCTTGATCTTGGAGGAACTCTACAGTGAACCCCACATGCTTTGCCTTCATGAAGAAACTTCCATTCTGTCCCTCTTCATGAGCAGATTAATTCCCTTTTGCACCATTTCCCCTGAAACTTATATTTGGCCTAGTTTACAAGACCGACGCTAATGACCTTTGTCTTCCCTGCCCCGATATGCAGAGATTAGTACTATCCCTATCATCAACCGGAGTGACTGAGTTTGTTCCAGCCAAGCTGGTCCTATTATGGAAATATTTTTAAATTAAGAGCCGTAGCTTCCAACTATAGAAGCTTCGTAATGGAAGTCTTGGTAAATGGTTTGACCGGATGGACTCGAGGATGTCAGTTTAGGCTCCCTTCCCCTATAATGATGGAACTACCTCAAGGGATAATACCTTCTCCCATGGGAAGAGGATCCATCTCCCATCCATTCATCCTATATAAAACTCCCTTCTTCCCAAGCACAAGCTAGTGTTAGTGTTAAAGTGATATAGTGTTAATGTTGGTGTGCTAATTCTATTTTGGTTTGGAGTAAACAACAAGTTGTTCATAAGTGTAGCTATCTAGTTGTGTGAGGGAGAAGTGTGATTTGGTTTGGAGTGAAGCCTAAAGGGAAGAGCCTTAAAACTATTATTGATTGAGGCCATCATGGAATGCTAGCAGAAGTGTGTGGGCACCTGGTCTTGTCAGAGGAGGATCACAACATCAAGACAATGGTTGTAATCTCTCTTTCATATCAATATATATGCAACTATCGATTGATTTCCTACATGTTTTTTCATCTTACATATTCATGGCTTAATGTTTCTTGACTTATTAAGTAGGTTGAATTACAATTTGTCTATTATCACAATTGTTGTTTGTTGTTGTTTACTTGTTTCAAGTGCTTGAAGAAGGAAGCGAGAGATAGCTGGAGCAAGCAAGCAAGGAAATGATCAAACGGGATAAGTGTACTAAGAGGTAGGCCCTCTTAATTGGTTCTAACCTAAGGAAATATTCCATAGAATGTATCTGTTGTGGCTAGACCCATGATCAGGGTAGAGGAATTTGTTTGTGTCTGCACTTATAATTTTACTTTACCATAGAAGGTAACATGAGTTTCTTTATTGAAATGATAGTAGAAATAGGTGGTTATGCTAAAGCCTGATCCTAGAACCTGATCCTGATTACTGGCACTGATAAATCCTTCCTATGGATCCTTCCTACCGAGGACAATGAATACCTCCTATCCAACATAAGCAATCTAATGTGCGATAAAGGGGATCAACATCTGTGCATGGACATAGGGGTTTCCTAAAGACAAGTAAGTGCATAGAGTAGGGGATACTACAAACCTAATATGGGGATAATCTGGTAGAGTAAGGATGCTTATTAGGTTAACCCATAGGGTGTATATATCATACCCAAAACTAGTTGAGTTGGTTATGCCATGGGCTCTTATAGGTGGGTTTATAGTCTATCCCATAAACTCCAAAAAAAATAGCTTAATTATATAGCTTTAAAAAATTGTACGTAGAAATCGTTTAGAGGAACCATGAACATACACATTTTTAGAGCAAGTAGAGTTGCGTATATCTTTTGAAAAATGTTTTCTTGAGAGAACAACATGTCTACAAGGGAAAATGGATCTTCCCATGCCAGTCATGAGCATCTAGCAATAGAGAGTGGAAAAAGATGTTATAGTAGTGGTATCTTGCTTTTTTGTTCAACATACACAACCATTGAAATACACATGCATTTTTGAACTGGCCAACACAACCATTGATAAAATTCATTGTTGATCCATTTATGAATTATTCTCCTTCAAATGAATATAGAACAACTGAAAGCAAAGTTGTACATAAGCTAACTCACGAAACCTATCATCACTTAAGTAGAAATGATAATATTTAAATATAAACTTATTATCTACGCTACTACCTCGTTGAAACCTAAATGTGATATCAACCATTATGCTAACCTACTCCAAGTGATAATATTGGGTTTGAATCTCATTTTGTAGTTGAAGATTGTAGTTCTATACAAAACAAATCATTTATAATATAGTTCCAATGGGAAATGTATCTGTACATAATAAATAATCTCATCATGCCATCGAGCCACATGGACATGATGCATATATTAATGGGTATTTTCATAGAGTTCCTTGATCAAGTCACATACTCATACCTAGTAAGAAAACAATAAATACATATATAAATACAATTTTGTACAAATTTTAAATAATAGAATAAAACTTCAATTTGAATGAAGAAAGAATTTTATTTATGTACTCATCACTAACCAAGTGATCAATTGTATCTATTTTTGTTCATTCCCTCCCTCAACATCGCTTTGACATATTTGAAATGTTTTGAGTTAATCTTCTTCCTCCCCAATTCATAATCATCAGTCACACAGATTAATTGTATTATTAATTTCATTTGGCTATAGTTGATTCATGTCTCTAAGAAATATTCTTGATAAAATATGCCCCAATCAAGCTTTGGATACATGATGCTAGGAATAATGCCTCTAGGTGATGTTAACAAAAATATAGCTCGAAATTCCTACACAAAGGTGTTATGCAATACATAAAAAGTATATTTATGTATCATAATAGTAAGAGTATTCATTGTGGAGCCCAAAAAAGTGTGAGTTACAAGTTATTTCTATTATAACATACCAAGGATTTCATTTTTCAAATGATCATTGTCCCAAAGTGTAGAATGTGATTTCTTGAATTTCTCATAAAATTATGTCTTGAACACGTCAAGTGTTTAATGTGGGGTTCATGTTCCCTAGAACGCCTTCATAATTTGATTACATACTTTTTGTAACAACAAGGCCTAGTGTTCTCATGTGAGAAATTTTAGACTAGTCCCTTAACTACTCCAGGTAACTTCATACAACAACAAGGTAGCCTATCATTGAAGGCCCAACAATTTGTTTGTACAATAATGTCAATGATATCTCATCTAATATAATAATTTTGAATGGTTTTGACATTACATTTAATAATATGGGATGTATGTTTTAGTAAACAACATTTTCTTGTGACCTTGTTCATAATTGAGTGTGAAAAAACACAATGGGTCACATTATGGACTTTAGCATAAATTGTTTTATAATTTTTTTAAAAGCATCCACAACGTAATGATATGATTACTTGTTTCCATATTTTTTATTTTTTCAATGCCTATAATTCTTCTAACAATAGTTAAACTCCTATATTTTAACAAAGGAAACAAATAGTTATCATTTGGCTACATCATAATTCAATTCAAATTATTCTTTGATAATTTTATAGGATTGGTAACGAATAGTTCATTCAAGTAGCTTACCTTCAAGTAATGATAAACCACTTTCATCCACCTGAATACATTTTGGATTCCTTTGTCATATAATGTCCAATATAGGGTGATGGACTTGTATTCTATAACTCTTGACATATTTGTTATGGACTTAAATTCCTTAAAGGGGATAGACATGCATAGGTGTATCCTTTGAAATGTCGAACTATTGAAAAAGAGGTTGCATCATTGGAAATTCTTCATTAAGAATTTGTGCACAAGGCACCTCTATAAATTTATCCATTATATAATCAACTCCCAAAGAATTCCATCGTCATTTGTTCATCCAAAACATTTTGTTATGACCGAATATACATTGCATGTTCAATTTTTGTGCTGGAAGTTGGATTCTCCTTTTCCAACATTTTGTACTTCCCATGCCTACCCTACCCTTTCCTCTTGCTTCAAAGATATTTTCCATGGGTTTTTTTTTCTCTAAGGACAATGATGGCTCCCCATGTTTAAATGGATTGTAATTACAAGGAGACAACAATTGTCTTCCAATCACAAATAAAAATATAAATTTTCTTCAGGATTACAAAAAATATCTTTCAATTAGATAAGAAAATAAATATT